>JAQFVV010000771.1:135669-227373 GCA_028023455.1 Epiperipatus broadwayi | reverse complement strand
TATTTTATTCTACATTATACTTAATTTATTATACTTTAATTCTTTTTCCGCCTTTGATTCTTTATCCATTTATTGTTTTCAACTTAGATTCTTTATTATCTTATTTATTATTTTAACCAACGCCATTACAATACAAGTAGAGAGCTAATACAGATACAAATTTAACTTCATATCTATACCCTTGACTGAACCCCAAGGCAATACGTACATATTATCTTGGCATTATTTTTCCCAGCCAAGAACCATCGGCTGCTGAACAGAGCAAACTATTTCAAAGAAACTTAGCGAATGTCCAGCACTTGCTATTTATATTTTAGAATTGGGATTTCGCATGAACAAGCAGCACATGAACATCTTACACAAATCAGTATGCCTCTTTAATCACTACTTACAGTTTCCCCCCTGTCGTAGCTTGGTGATAGGAGAATAAAGCAAGGATACGAAATTTAATGACAAATATGTTTAATAATAATATTCACACTTTATACAAAAAATTACATAATAATAATAAACACACACTTATAAATACATGGCTATGATAAATATATGAAAATAGATCAGATATAAAAGTTCTTAAAGTCCTGTTGATAGAGTTCTATTTTTATCGAATCATTAATTTTATATTTAGTTATGAATAGTAGACAAATGAAATTGCACGCATGCTTTTACCTAGGCTTTGCTGTAATTCTTCCCATGGGTATTTCTTCTGAGCGCTCTTGATTAACTTCCTCAGTTTGTGGGGTTATTTCATTCCAGTTTTTGCTTGTTGATTCCTTAGGTTCTCCATTAACTTCCTCAGTTTGTGGGGTTATTTTCATCCAGTTTGCTGGTTGATTCTTTAGGTTGAGTTTCAATTGACAGCTACAGAAGCGGCGTTCCCTCTAGCAGGTCAGGCAAAGATCTTATATTGCAAGTCAGTGATGAGACGGCTTGAATCCAAACCCACATCCCCTTAACGCCACTAGCCATGCACTTCTCCCATTTTCTTTTAGCTGTTGCTTCTCTAAAGTCTCCACTAGCAATCCTGACAGAAATTGTAATTTTATTAATCTCTTTCTTTTGTTCATTGTTTTTAAAATTTTTAATTAAGACTTAGATTTCCAACCAATTCTTATCATTATGTTTCTTTATTTAATTAGTGGCTGGAATGTAAGTCCCAATTAATTTAACAGATCAGGCAAAGATCTTCCGTTGATAACATTTCTTTGTCCATGGAATTTAATTTGTCCAACAGACTTTCACACCTACGGCCATATTGTTTCTTTTTATATATCACATATTACATTTATTTTATTTAAAGTTTACAATTCATTCATTTTTTTCACATTTACGTTTTACATTTATTTTAATTTGTTATAATATATATATATTTTTTTTAATGAGAAAGAAGACATGCATTTCTTTATGCTTCCTTTTCCCCTCTCCCACAATAAACAAAATAACTTTCTAGCATTTGACTTACAAAAGAGAAAGAGATGCATCTCCCCTTCTCTTACTATTACAAAATCCACAATAATTTTGACATTAGAATTTCAATTTTTTCTTTTCCTTCCTTTTTTTTTTTAAAAAAAAAATTTATTAGCTAATTTATTTCACCTTTATTACTTTCTAATTTTATTAATAAATATATATGTGTGACGACGACTTTACGTGGTCATCACATTACACTCCGCCCGTTTTTGAGAATTAAAATTGGGTCGAATCTTATTCTGAGATGAAAGCCTATTTTAATTCTTTGCTTTCAACTCTTACTTCTGCTTTTATTACATACTTTCCCACTCTGTCATGACAAGTAATAATGATGATGAGGATGACTGCAGAGAGACAGCTAGGTAAAGCTACACAATTCTTTCCGATCGATTTTGGCTGATCAACCAATTTAATCTCAACGCCTACAAGACCATGGCATAACTTAACTCTATCACAAAAAAAACATAACAGGGGTTTAAAGCGTGTGAACAGCCGGATATTTCTACTGCCTGTTCATCTTGCGCAAACAACAAATTCTTATTCTTGATTTATTTATTTATTTTATTTGAGGCACTAATTCTTATTTCTTCATTTATTTATTTTGAGACACTAATTCTTATTATATTGGGGCACTAATTCTTATTATATAATGAGTCCAGGATTCTTACTGGCACTTCATTTCAAAGTTTAACCATTGAGAGCCATGAGAATCTAAAGTGCGAAGAGACGGCTGAATCAAGCTCAAAATATGACCCAAACATAATGCATACACACACACATATATGCCTCAATCTGCAACCTCATACACCTATCAGTGATATCTATCATTTAAGCATTATCACTGTTGTTCATTTAGTTTAGTTTATTAATTACTAAATGGCTCTTTAATGAGCCTAAACGATTCTTATTTTTATTTTTACTTCTATTTAATTGTTAATTCTATCTGCATTTATACCTGACAGATTGTGATACGAATAAATTATTTATAGATTTCTTTCTTTTTTTTTTACTTTTATTTACATTGGTCTTGCTGTGCTTGACTGCACATAAACACTCATTAAGTTTATCATTAATTTCACTCTGTGAATACTACCCTTTTTGTTGTTGTTGTTGTTGTTTATTATAGTGACTTTAATTATTTGTCGTGAGATGATTTGCCCCACCTGTCATACATTTAAAAAAAACAATTTTTATTTTTCATGATTCCAAGACGTTATCCATTTCATCAAACCGACATATCCGTCCGTTTGTTTTTTTTTTCGGCTTAGTTTTTGTCTGGAGGTTTCTTATGCTTTTTACCATACATATTTCCACCTTTGCTTGGAACTGGAGCAATGTTCTGATGTCCACTAGAGTCGGCTTGCTCACATGGATAATTGAAGTCTGAACTTCTTCCGGTCCGCTCGGACATTTCAGCCCTTTCGGATCTATCAGGAAATGCCTGGCTCCCTTCCCAATAATCGTGATGAGGATTGTGTTGTATTCTGCTGATGTGCGGATCGTTGGGCTGGGGTTTAAATTCCCGATCCTCCGCCTTGTAATTAGGCCTAGTGCTGTCGAACGCATTCAGCAACTCGGCACTCAGCTGTTTTACCGTGAAATACCTCTCTAGCCTGCCAAGATGCTCCATTGGGCTTTCCCCAATGTAACCAGAGAAGATCCGAATTTTTAAAAACTGGTTCACTGTAACAGGATTCATAGGGTTATTTCCACTGCCTGCGTACAAGCATTCGCTCACACCTCTCTGCTCTTTATTATTAGTCTTGGCTACTTCTGTCATATTCTCCCTTTCCCCTACCTTTACTTCTATCATCTCAACTGTTCCTGTTAACTGAGTTATCTCTAGTTGTATGTTTTCTACAGCCTTTCCATTTTCATTTTTTGTTACTTGTTCAACCCTTTGGCTAAAATCCTTACTGTGTCATTCGCCCAACTCTTCTATCTTCCCACTAATTCTTTCATCTATTTCCCTCATTTCCATAAACAACCTTTGCTGGCCTTCCATTAATTTCATGAACATATCCCTTATATTATAGCTTTCCATTTTATTTTTATCATCAACCATTGTCTCCATTTCCTTTCTAACCGTCACTAGCTATTTCTCTGGACGGTTCCATTAGTTCTTCAGAGATTTTTCCTATTTCGCCCACTAGAGTGTTCATTTTTATTTTTGACCTGGTGTGCATCAAATTTATTTAACACACACACACTAATTAATCACTTATATTTTATTCTACAGCTTTACTATCTAACCTTATCCTTATAGGATTATATTACTTTACTAACTTTATATTTCATGGACACTAGGTACATTTTTTCGGCTCTCCCCGTCTCACTCACTAATCATCACTCACCCATGCCTGCCTTCAAGACCCCTCCGCAACTGACTCCAATTTACAACCTAACTTCCCACATTATATTACGTTCTCTTTCTCTCCTTTTACACTCTATTATTTATTTTATTTCTTGCTTTTGTCTACCACCAAGCTATTTTTTGATTTGTTTATTAATTATTGCATAAACTATTAATTTTGTTATACTCAAATTCAAATGGGCTGAACTTGTAAACGTGACAATATATCCTGGACTGGCCCCCAATTATAACGGAAATGGTTATACGTACCGGTTGCTTATTTATTTGTGTATTCAATTATTTTTATTTCGATTATTTTATTCTACATTATACTTAATTTATTATACTTTAATTCTTTTTCTGACTTTGATTCTTTATCCATTTATTCTTTTCAACTTAGATTCTTTATTATCTTATTCATTATTTTAACCAATGCCATTACAATACAAGCAGAGAGCTAATACAGATACAAATTTAATTTCATATCTATACCCTTGATTGAACCCCAAGGCAATACGTACATATTATCTTGGCATTATTTTTCCCAGCCAAGAACCATCGGCTGCTGAACAGAGCAAACTATTTCAAAGAAACTTAGCGAATGTCCTAGTGCTTGCTATTTATTTTTTAGAATTGGGATTTCGCACAAACAAGCAGCACATGAATATCTTACACAAATCAGTATGCCCCTTTAATCACTACTTACAGTCGTCCCCCCTGTCATAGCTTGGTGAAAGGAGAATAAAGCAAGGATATGAAATTTAATGACAAATATGTTTAATAATAATATTCACACTTTATATAAAAAATTACATAATAATAATAAACACACTTATAAATACATGGCTATGATAAATATATGAAAATAGATCAGATATAAAAGTTCTTAAAGTCCTGTTGATAGAGTTCTATTTTTATCGAATCATTAATTTTATATTTAGTTACGAATAGTAGACAAATGAAAATGCATGCATGCTTTTACCTAGGCTTTGTTGTAATTGTCCCATGGGTATTTCTTCCAAGCGCTCTTGATTAACTTTCTCAGTTTGTGGGGTTATTTCATTCCAGTTTTTGCTTGTTGATTCCTTAGGTTCTCCATTATCTTCCTCAGTTTGTGGGGTTATTTTCATCCAGTTTGCTGGTTGATTCTTTAGCTTGAGTTTCAATTGACAGCTACAGAAGCAGTGGTCCCTCTAGCAGGTCAGGCAAAGATCTAACATTGCGAATCAGTGATGAGATGGCTTGAATCTGAACCCACGTCCCCTTAACGCCACTAGCCACGCACTTCTCCCATTTTCTTTTAGCTGTTGCTTCTCTAAAGTCTCCATTAGCAATCCTGACAGAAATTGTAATTTTATTAATCTCTTTCTTTGTTCATTGTTTTAAAATTTTTAATTAAGACTTAGATTTCCAACCAATTCTTATCATTATGTTTCTTTATTTAATTAATGGCTGGAATGTAAGTCCCAATTAATTTAACAGATCAGGCAAAGATCTTCCATTGATAACATTTCTTTGTCCATGGAATTTAATTTGTCCAACAGACTTTCACACCTACGGCCATATTGTTTCTTTTTATATATCACATATTACATTTATTTTATTTAAAGTTTACAATTCATTCATTTTTTTCACATTTACGTTTTACATTTATTTTAATTTGTTATAATATATATATATATTTTTAATGAGAGAGAAGACACACATTTCTTTATGCTTCCTTTTCCCCTCTCCCACAATAAACAAAATAACTTTCTAGCATTTGACTTACAAGAGAGAAAGAGACACATTTCTTTATTTATGCAGCTCCCCTCCCCTTCTCTTACTATTACAAAATCCACAGTAATTTTGACATTAGAATTTCAATTTTTTCTTTTCCTTCCTTTTTTTTTTTTTAAAAAATTTATTAGCTAATTTATTTCACCTTTATTACTTTCTAATTTTATTAATAAATATATATGTGTGACGACGACTTTACGTGGTCGTCACAATATATATATATATATATAGGGTTCTTGCTCACATGTTTTAAGAAATCATAATAGTACATTGTAGATATAGTCTGGTGCAATGATTTATTTGCTGTATTTTTTCTTATACTATAATTATTTATTTTGGGATTCAGTTAGTTATTTGTGTTTATTAATTTATGCTTTTAGAGGTGATTCACAAAAGTATGGATCTTTTATACATGTGATTAAATTTATCATATCATCTTTTTTTTTTTTTTTTTTTATATATATATATATATATATATATATATATATATATATATATATATATATATATATATATATATATATATATATATTACATTTACATAGATGGCAGACTGGATTATTACTGGCTAATAACTTTTAATGGTGTATAATACTTGGTGCAAAATTGAATAAATGCCTGATTGCATGATCCAAAGATTTGTGTAATCTAGATCATAAATTTCAAACCTTATCTAAAGACTGGCTCTAATCTGAAATTTCTAAATAATCAGTAAGTCACGTGTATTATTTTCCTTTATGCTTATGTCATACCTATAGCTAGAATAATTAGAAAAGTTTAAAGTTAAGTAGAAAAAAATTGATTGCATTGAAGGAATTAAATTAACCTAAGATTTAGTTGTCAACCAAAAAAAATTCAAGATAATTTAAATCATCTTATTGCAAAAAGTCAGATTTATTGTTTAATAATAATAGTTTTAACAAGGCTGTAAACCTTAGCAATGAGCGTCTGAAAAATCGTCACTAGGGACCTCTGTAGGTCTTTAAAACACATGCTTACGCTATGAAGAAAAGAGAGAATAATAAGAATTTATAAGTAGCATACAAAGAAATAGGAATATAATGAATGTACCAGAAGTTCATTAAATCAAGTCTAGGATGAAGTATTTTAAAAGTGACAAATAGCACTAATCTATGGTCTAAAATTTAAATATATGCTTTCATATTTGTTATAGAACACGAAATAATTGATTAAAAAAACTTGAATATTTATACTTTAACTATTTTCATAGAAGAATGTAAGTTTGATTAATCTATTAAAAACATAAGTTTAATTTTATTATAATCTAAAATTTTCAGGATAAAACCAAGATCTGGAATATCATGTCTAGATCTATGTAAGATGGAAAGAAAATGTATCAATAGTTATGATAGATGACTAAAGTGATATTTAGGATGATTTTCCAAGAGAAAGATAGTCCAAGTTGTGAACCTAGTAGCACTCTCTGGTAAATGTCCTATCATTTTATTTTCTTCAAGAATTAATCATTAATATATATATATATATATAATGTAACGAGCATAGACGTTCATTACATTGTTTTTTTATTTATTTATTAAACATGAAAGTAAATTAAAAAGTTCGCATTTAAAAATTTTCTTTAAGAATTAAAAATTGAAATTAAATATCATCTTAAACTCTTACATATTAAATCACACAGATAATGAAAAATTATTAAAATAAAACTTTATTAAAGAAAAAGTATTTTAAAACTAAATTTTAAAAAGATTTGGAAATAAAATTATATCTTTAAATTTATCTTTAAATATATCTTTGATTTGGAAAACAGGTTAATTAATCAGAAATGGAAATGATAAATTTAATTAGTCAAATGTAAACCAGCCTTGGGCATTTAAATGTAAAAACATCGGTCAGATAGGAAAACAATAGAAACAAATAGCCAATGAAAGAAATCCATTGGGAAATCGGACCTCAGCGAAAGGATCATCACATCGATGACATAATGCCAAGTAAATCCTTCGAATACGTATAAAAGGAAAATTTGGAAATTATTAATCAGTGAGTTAATGATTATTCACGATGTGACAGTTATGTGTTAGTGCGGAAGTGAAGAAGGGATTGAAAAAGACACACGTTCAATCCCTTCAGTTGTTATGAAATGGAAAAATGAAACATCGCTTTTCTTATATTCAGAGGACCACAGGATCATCGGGAAATTTAACGCTGGATTTCAAACGGCAAGCAACTGTAAAAGATGAACATTTTAAACTGTAAGAACTTTATAAATAATGAACATTAAATTAAAACTTTCCAAATTTAAATGATTGCAATATTATCCTATCTGACCAACTTAATTTATTAATAATGTTATTTGATGTACTTCTTTTTATATATATATTTAAAATCATTTCCATTTATTTATTTATTTATTGTTCTTTAAGTTTTATCATGATTTTTGTTTTTCGTTAAATTAATTATATAAATGTTAAACTTAAGTCGGGCGTGAATGGCTGTATAGATTTGTAAAGTTATATTAGGGGAGGGTAATCTTAGGTTATTTGTGTCATTGTTAGATTGGGTCAATGGATTGGATATATTGATGTAGTTAGTAGATGTAGTCGGAGATTCGCTACTGGAAGAATCGCTTCATACGCCGCACTCTCCCGTTTTGCCTATGGAAGGAATTATAAGACACAGAGCGCAGTTCCTTTCTATGGAGTTTTTTTTTTATTGTTCTTCTCGTTAGATAGAAGTAATATTCCTGTCTAATGAGAGTCAATATCTTCTCTTAACCTTTTTGGTGCTGCCGTATTCTGTATTACATTGAATACATCGATGTATCAGATGGATTGATGCCAGTTTGACTGCGAATTTTAGCCTAAGGTTAAATAGGGACAGAATATTTTATTTTCAAATGCAAATCTATGTGGTCTATTCATACTTGACCCTAAATAAAAATGCATTAAATTTAAGTTGTTTACAGATGCTTGCATGGATTGGTTATCGGTTAAGTATGTTTTGGGTTTTCATATTTGATCAAAATATATACATTCGATAAATAATGATACCTTACGGTGAGTATCTAAAATGTATTTATTCGGATGTCTTTTAAGTTATTGGTGACAATGCAAGTATCTTATGGTGAATACTATTGGGTTATGTATAAATTTCCCTCCGCAATTGTCAGTAATCAATAATTTTGTATTTTGATCGTTTATGTTTACTTTGAAATGTTTTTGACCGTGAAATCTATGTAACCGATCTATATTCAACATTATAAACAAGCTTTCATAAATTTATCTGTGCGAACTTAATTAAAATGTAAAATTAGAATATAATAGTAATTAAATGTAAATTAAAGTCAAAAATCAAAGTTAAAAATAATGTTAAATGTTAAAATGTAAAACTAATACTAAAATAATTTTAAATCTTATATATATGTGCATAAATAAATGTTTGTATGTAATTACTGGCAGTGGCTTATTTTATTTATTTTTTAATGTTGAAATCTAATTAGATAAGATATGATATTATTAAATCTCTGCTACTCCCTGAGCTAGTGACATGGGCTAACGACCGGAACCAAAATATTTAAAAAAAAATTTTTTTTTTTGACTTACGTATCTGCCTACTTTATAAATTTTTCTAGGTTTGAATGCCTAGATGGCGCCCCGTAGTGCAGATTACATAAGTCGCTTTCTCCGGATCGTTACAATAAGCCTATAATCATATTCAACAATTAACAATCCACTGCAGGATGATAGTCTTAAGTTTAAATTAGATGCTCTAAGACATAGTTTCCCAGCTTCACATTATATTACTAAATTATTTTATCTATCTTGTCTTATATGTGTTTTTTTCTATGTCTTATATAATCTTTTGTGGTCCAATTTAAAACTTTGTCTGTTTATTTTTTTGCATTGCTTCTAGCAATACATTCAGACTAGTTCCATTTCGTTCTTTTAATTTTTTCAATGACAACAGTGATAGATTTTTGTTCTTTCACTTATGAATTTCATTTTCAATATCTGCTTAATATTTCTATTACATTCTCCCCTACTTTCTTGAGTAGTCTAAAATCATTATAATGCTCTTCTGTTAAATTTTCAAGTCCCAGATTCATGAATAAAAAAACTGATAAAATTTGTATATGAAAAACCTTTCTTTTTAAATACAGTCACATTTTCTTTTAATATTAATTTATTTCTTGCAAAAGCATTTCATCCAATCTTGATAATTAATTTATTTCCATTAAAAACATTTCAAACAAATTTAATTGTACAAGTAATTCCATATACTCTATTTCCATATGAATTAATAATCTGATCCAATATATATTTGTAATTATAATTCCTTCTGATTCATGGTTATCTATCTTTATTTTCTTCTTGTTAGAAAACCCACATTAAACATTAAGTATTTTAGCACTTATACTTTAGAACCTATTTTCTTGTTTTTCTCTGATAATTCTTACAACATTTCCAGAAACTCAGAAGCATTATTTGCAAAAACACCCACATCATCTATAAAATCTAGCTAATTTGCATAATATCCATTTATTTTTATTTCCTTAGCTTTCTGCTTTAATCCAAAAAATACATTTTATACAAAACTATTGTAAAATGTTTTGAGATTGAAAAATTTCCATATCATATATCCTTTTCAATTTTAATATTCTTAAATTAACTTGCATTTTAATATTCTTTAAGATATAACAACACCCTGTGATTATATCTTGATACTTCAAAGCTCTAATGACTGTGGAAATGCTTATACAAGTAAAAGCCTTTTCATAATCTGCAAAACAAAAGCATAATGGCAACTGGTCCTTTCTATCATTTCTCTCAATACTTAGCTGCAACCCATTCTGCTAAAACCAGTTTTACATTCAGCTTATCTACTTGTTTGGTTAGAATCCAAGTTCTTTGTAAACAAGTTGTAATTATTTGAAAAATTTCTTGAAAAGAACTGATAGAAAGTGGATAGGTCTGTAACTTCTAATATCTTCATTATCTTTTTTAAATATCAATATAACTACTATATTCTTCACTATCATTTAAAAATTTAATACCTACTTTTATTCACAATTTTTCTATTTCTTCAATTGTTTCTTTTAAAATACCAATAATTATTATATTATTTCCTAAAACTTTTTCCTTTCTCATAGATTGAATTGTGTGCTTCATCTCTTCATTTAAAATAATTTGCAATTCAGAAGATACAGTAACTTTAGAGAATGCTTTTCTTTTGTTCTTTATTACTATACAAGTCTTTAAAGAACTCTTACACTTATTTTATGATATCATCTTCCCTTGTGGAAATATTTCTATCTTTTCTTCTTATTACTGAAACAACTTTCTGTTCAATACCAAGATGACCTTTAACATGTTTCATACTTTCATTATCTTTTATAGCTTTCATTGCTAATTCACAATTAATATTTTTATTAACTTTTTTTCATATCATTTTATAAAGCAATAAATATTCAATTCTTTTTAAAGGATCATTTTTAAAAAAAATTCATATTTCTTTCTTTTTCCATACATTGTCATTTTGAATAAAAAAAGGTATTGGAAAATTGCTATTATTTTGGAGCAGCTTTCTTTCTTACAATTCTTAATAGAGTTTAAATTATCTTATTGATTTCAATAAAGTCGGAACCATCTTCAAAGACAATTAATATTATAAAAAAATTTCAAGATCTAATTAAAATTTACTGGAATGTTTCTGAAGTTCAGAGTAATCAACAATTAATACTTTCTTAATAGTTTTGTCTTTCAGGTTTTGCATTAACATGAAATCTCAACATCTCTGTAATCATCGATCATTATGATGAACCTATCAAAAACATTACAGTATTGAAATACTTTTTATCAGTCAAAATATAATCAAGTTCTAATGTCCACTCATTTGGACATTTCTACATTGGACACAATGTATCATTTTTCTCAATTTTTTTTTTTTTATAATATGCAGTTTTTCTTTTCTGCAAATTCCATAGTCAGTTATTCTTTCAGTTTTGTCACCATAATCAATTTTATTCAAAAATTAAAGCTCCAATGGCAATTTTAAAATGTTTAATCTACTCAAAAGTATTTTATACATCTATATAGAAATCTAACTTTTTTTGTCACAGTGAGTATTTTGTTAGGCAAAAACATAAATTATCTGCATTTGATATCTTCCATTTTAAGTTAGAAAATCAAACGTGCCTCTCTGTATGATATATTATTAATCACCATAATTACAATTTATCCCAACCACTTCAAACACTTTTTAAGAGATTAAAATAAGCTGGCTCTGAAGAAGATTGCAGAACAGTCAAAAAATAGGTGTATCAAAATGGTTTTAATAAATTGTATTTATAGGATATTACAGCAAAATAAAGAAAAATATGATTTTGGCAATCTCTATATATTGTTCTTTCACTTTTTATCTACAATAAATCTAAACCTCACTTGTATTTCCAATAGTTTTGTTTTTATGATAAAGTGGACATGCCCTTTTTAAATCAATTGTCTATTCACAAAAAAAAAAATCAATAATAATCCATTTAATATTGGACAATTCTTCTAATTCATGCAATCTTTCCTTAATTGAAAATGAGATGCACTGGTAAGATCTCTGCATGGCAGCTTTGGTTTGCAATCATGGGATTTTTCACATGCCCTTATTTGTAACTTACAGTCTTCTGAAAAAAAGTGTCATAATTTATTTTAGTCAATCATGATTGTAAATATCTGTAAAAAATAATTCTTTATCTTGCCTTCAAAAAAACTTAACAAATATTTAAGCTAAAACTATCAGGCAACTGAAAAAAAAAATACTGTGTTTCTTGAACTTAAATTGCAAAATAAAAAACCAATAAACTCATTATGCTAACTGATGTATATTGGCACTGCCTATTCATGTTTATATACTACAAGATCATATAGTAATAATAATTTTGATAACAACGTATGGAATGGATAATAAAAATTTAACTTACTTCTTGGTTCTATTACTCAATGAAGAATCACCTTTCAGTTAACAGCAAACTCCTTTCTGAAGCAAATATATACATATATACATGCTTGTATATAAATATATATATATATATATGATCAATAGATAGAGCTTTACCAAAACCTCCAAACAAGTGTATTTTTGTTTACATGTTTGTCAGAGTCAGAATTTACTGTCTCTTTCGTTGGCTCCACCTTCACATCAGCTGATTTCAAGCTGATTTGCTATCATCAGTGAAGGATAGGAGTTAGAAAGTAGACCTAAACATTAACTCCAAGCGTTTACACAAGTTCCTATCAGTTTGCAAGCATGAATGTTTTAGACACTTAATATCTTCAAACCCAGCCTAAATAGCTAGATAGCTATATCGGTCTGATATCAGTTCAGTTTCACCACATAGTCATAGATTCTGCAATATATATCATTGCAAGAAACTTCAAAGGTACATTTATGAAAAACAAAAACAAGTTATAAAAATGTAAATTTGCTATCGCTTGTATTTATGATCAATAGATGGAGCTTAACCAAAATCTCCAAATAAGCGTATTTTTGCTTACATAAACGGCAGAGTCAGAATTCTCTGTCTCTTTCGTTGGTTACACCTTCAGATCAGCTGATTTCAAGCTGATTTGCTATCATCAGTAAAGGTTAGGAGTTAGAACCTAGACCTAAACAATAACTCCAAGCGTTTATGCAACAAGTTCCTATCAGTTTGCAAGCATGAATTTTTTAGACACGTAAATGGAGGTTTTGGTAAAGCTCCATGTATTGATCATAAATACAAGTGATAGCAAGTTTACGGTTTTATAACTTGTTTTTGTTTTTCATAAATGTGCCTTTGAAGTTTCTTGCAATGATATATATTGCAGAAGCTATGACTATGTGGTGAAACTGAACTGATATCAGACCCATATAGCTATCTAGATTGTTAGGCTGGATTTGAAGACATTTATATGTCTAAAAAATTCATGCTTGCAAACTGATAGAAACTTGTTGCATAAATGCTTGGAGTTAGTGTTTAGGTCTAGTTTCTAACTCCTATTCTTCACTGATGATGATCAGCTTGAAATCAGCTGATCTGAAGGTGGAGCCAATGAAAGAGATAGTGAATTCTGACTCTGATGTTTATGTAAACAAAAATATGCTTGTTTGGAGGTTTTGGTTAAGCTCCATCTATTGATCATAAATACAAGCGATAGCAAGTTTATGCTTTTATAACTTGTTTTTGTTTTTCATAAATGTACCTTTGAAGTTTCTTGCAATGATATATATTGCAGAAGCTATGACTATATGGTGATACTGAACTGATATCAGACCCATATAGCTATCTAGCTTGTTAAGCTGAGTTTAAAGACATTTACATGTCTAAAAAATTCATGCTTGCAAAGTGATAGGAACTTTTTGCATAAACGCCTGGAGTTAGTGTCTAGGTCTAGTTTCTAACTCCTATCCTTCACTGATAGCAAATCAGCTTGAAATCAGCTGATCTGAAGGTGGAGCCAATGAAAGAGACAGTGAATTCTGACTCTGATGTTTATGTAAACAAAAATATGCTTGTTTGGAGGTTTTGGTAAAGCGCCATCTATTGATCATAAATACAAGCGATAGCAAGTTTATGTTTTTATAACTTGTTTTTGTTTTTCATATATATATATATATATGGGGGGTACAATAAAAATAGTAAATATAACAGTAATTAAATATTGTATACAGTCTTTCACTCCTCAGAAGTGCTTTTGGTTATTTCCTTAACCCTCATCCGCTGCCATTTTTTTTTTAATTTAATGGCAATTTAGGAGAGTTAAGGAATTAATCAAAAGTAATTCTGTGGATTGAAAGACTGTATATAATAGTTAATTACTATAATATTTATTATGTTATATATATATTTATATATATATATATATATATATATATATATATATATATATATATATATATATATATATACACACACACATACAATTTTGTACAGCCAAGTTCTAATAGTGATAGTTGAGAATTGAGAATTAATAAAAATCTAATTTTTTCTTTTAAATTTCTATCTAAGCTTAAAGTAAATTGACTCATTTTTTATTCATTATACTCTAATAATACTAATCTATAAAAATATAATAGTAAAGAAATTCTGTTAAATTTTTTTTTTAAAAAGGTGATTGGATGCCATCTCAAATGACTTTTAAAAATCTTAATAAAAGATTCCCAAATCATAGTTACTATTTTGTCCTTTCTTTTAGAAAAGATTAATCAATTTATTGCTTTAGTTTTCTGTGCATAAAAAGAAATCTTGAGAAAATCTGGAGAACTTTTGACATCTTTAACCTATGAAAATATTCATATTAATAATATACTAATCAGTAAAGGATTTATGAAATAAAATTTTACTTTAATAAATATAGCTTGCTCTTGATTCAGAATATTTTCCCCACTATTTAATCAAAGATAAAGAAAAAACATGTTGCCTATAAAATAAAATTTAATTTTTAAATTATATAATGTCTAGTACTTATTTATTTAATATATATTTTCTCTTACCAATTTCATGTGTGGGCTTGTAAATAATCATTTCATTACAGAATAAAAAGATCTTTGAGTTCAAGTTTTTCGGATTGATAACATCTACATCACTCCTATAAATATGGCTTATCTCTGTCCATCCATTTTATATATAAAACTTTTTCTAGGTTTTTCCCAAATTCTTGAAATCCAGTTTATAAGTTGAATTATTAATCTATCTCATAATTTTTTCAATGTTGTCATATATATTTTTGTTCTTATTGATGAATTTGTTTTCCCTTCAATATCACCTTGCTGACTCTATTACACATCTCTTTTAAACTTTCCACTGGTTCTGATACTATCCATATGTCAGATCCATAGTAAAATAGTAATAAAATATATATATATATATATATTTTTTCTAAGCACATAAGTCTATTTCCTATAAAAATGAAATAACTTCTATCAAAATTTAAGCCTTCCAAAGTTTCTACTTTTTTTAAAGTAAAATTTATTTTATAAAATGTATGACCATATGTGTTTAAATAAGAAGGGTTTTCTTTTCAAAAGACATTTAAAAGACCTTCTATAATTATTTATAAACTATTGATTAAAGAGTATCTGTTAATCAAGTCTTGTTGGTATTTGTACAAGACTTAATTAACAGACAGGCAGCAAACTTTAAAATCACAAAATTGTGGGAAAGTGGTAGTTGACAAAGACTATGAGGATAGTCGAAAGTGCTCCTAAGTGGATAAAATTTTTAACGTTATACTTAGCATATATCTAATTACTGTATTTATAAATATTCAATTATAAGATTACATATATTGAATTGAAGAAATACAGACATTGAATTATATTATATATATTGTACCAACATTGAATTGGCACATAATAATTTTGTTTAAAAAAATTATTAAAACAAAAATTATTTGTTAAAAGAAAACGTATTTAAAAGTTTAAGCATTTTATTATAGTTTGTTTAGTAAACATAAAAGTCAAAGAGTTCTTAAAATAAAAGTTGCAATTAATTAATTAGAAATGTCAAATTATAAAAAAAGGTTGGTTTTCAAATAAATAAAGAATTCCTTTTATTATTGTTGTTAATTTAAAGAAAATATTGTTCATGAAAGTTATAAGTGATTGATTAGAAAAAGGAAAGAAATTAAAAGTTGATTTTCAAGCTTAAAAATATAAATCTCTTTTACTTAAATTAAAAAAAAAAGGAATCTTAAAACTAAATGATGAATGTTTGTTAGTAAAATATATATGTGTGATGGTAAATAATGTATGCGTAATAAATATTAAAATGAAATAAATGAAAATTATATTTAAAAAACACAGCGATGACTACTAATTAAAAACAAAGGAAAAAACAACACGTTTGTGATGGCTGCTAATTAATATCTCCAACAACAGGATTATAAGCTTATATCAAAGAAATTTTGACAACAGATATTGCCAAAAGATATCAAAATGAAAACATGTGTCACATATAAATAGCCAATTTTTTATCAGAGTTCAGTCAAGTAGTGAGTTATATCAGAATCAAGAATGCAGTGTTAAAACTTTGGAAAACATATGGTTTTCTCTAGTCTGGAGTCCAGTAAAACAGCAAAATCTGCCTGTGAAAATAATGTCTGCATAACAACTTGAAGAATCTCTGTCAGTATCTAAATGTCTCCAGTAATAATACCGATGAATAAAAAAGAAACCTCCTCAAGAAACTTCAAATCTAACCGGTTAGAAATACTTCATTAGAAAGCAGCAAACAGCAAAAAGTATCCATGTTCCAAAATCTTAGGTAAAACATTTTCTTATTTTCATTTATACAGTAGCCATTACCTTCATGTGAATCCTCCAAGAGTCTAATTATATGAACTCTATAGCACATAAGAAATGAACTATTAATTTGTGTGTTCTAAATATATGTGTTTTATATTCCTTAATGCTTTGTTACATATATCAGTGTGCGAATTAATATGTGCATGACCATTATATTTAAAATACCAGTATTATGTTAGTAAATAAGATTTGTAAAAATATTTAAAGTTAGAGTATAAATGTTAATTAAATAAATTAAATTGTCTTTAAACTTAAGCTCTATTTTATCGGTCAATTCTTTTTACCAATCTTTTATCAATTCTTTTAACCACTACTTGAAACTATATTTTATTATTGATTAAAAATAGACTGAGCTAGTCATGGGTAGTTAGGTGTTGAATTAGTGGCCATTGTTCAAAGTGTGTTGTTTATTCTTCTGAATAAATAACTGGTGCCTGTGTTTATACAAAACAAAAAAGTGCTTTAAACTTGGTGTTGAATTCAACAGTCGAGAAGAAGATATGTCCTGGAAAAGTAACACTAGTCATATATTTTATAGCTATCATTTGGACATACATACTCTCTGAGTATGTTCTTCTCTGCCTAAGAGACCGGTGTTTTGATCATCTCATATTCAAAGCTGGTTCAATGTCTCCCAACATGGTCACTGAACCCAAGAAACAATTGTAATTAAATACTTTGTTTCTTGTTTAAAAAAAATTTTTTTATACAAAAGCTAAATTACGTATGTTAAAGTAATTTAATTTTAAAAAAAGGATTGACCGAAAACTTTTTTTTCTCTTAATGAAAAGAGATTTTGACATTTATGCTATTTACATAAGTAAAATAAATCATTCTTTTAAATTAAATACAGTTAGATATTTGGGTGGAGTTAAGGTGTTAAGAATGGGTAGAGGAAAAGGATAAGGGGATGGAGTTAGCCATATGTATCATTTTTTTAAAAAAGAAATTAATAAACAATACTATTTAAATTTAGTTTAACGTAAGTGCTAGTTTAATAATAATAATAAATAATAAATAAAAAAAGGAATTGAAATTTTTGAAAATGGATCCGAAAAAAAGCCCAATATATTTTAAAAATCCCCAGTTAGTGGAAAAAGAGAAAGATATATCTGAGACACAGATGATGATGAATATGATGGAAGAGTTCAAAGAACAATTGTGTCAGAAATTTAAACAAGAAATCAAGCAGAGTCAGTTAGAGTTCAAGCAGAGTCAGTTAGAATTCAAAGCTGAACTGAAGAAAGAAATTTGAGCAAAGTCAGCAAACCTCAAAAAAGAATTGTGTCAGAAATTTAAACAAAGCCAGCTAGAAGTCAAAGGAGAAATTAAAGAACTCATTGTGGAAGTAAAAGAAATAAGATGTGAAATTACAGGAAAGGTAGAGAAAAATCAAGAGTTCGTAGAAGTAGATTTTGTCAAAGAAAATAAGGAAGTTGAGATGATAAAAGAGATAGAAATTAACGCAGAACTAGGTAGTGTTGAAGCAGAGAAAGCGGAAATAGAGATTGGAAATAAAGCAGAACAGGATAATGCTAAGACAGAAAGTGTGGGGGAAAATATAGATCAAGAAATAAAAGAGAGACATAAGTTCAAGGTAGAAAATAGCGTAGAAATGTTTTTACAAAATTTTAAAAAGGTTAAAGTAAAAATTCGTGTTCGTTTTAAATGGAGATTTAAAACAAAGGGAAAGAATAGGAAAAAATATTCATGGTGAGGAAAAATATGGAGGTCTGCGAAGCTTAAAGATTTTCTAATCTATAAAGTTGAAAATAGAACAGTAAGGGAAAGAGATAAAGCAATAAAGAATAAGCGAGGGATAGACAAGAAAGGAAAATTTGTTTATATTATAAAGCTAGTAGAGAGATAGAAAGAACCGCCTGACAAAGTTTAAAAGTTAGTTAAGGGTCAGAATATTAAAATAAATGGAAACAATAAGAACTGTAAATGGACTATGAATAAAATAATTATTCTAACATAAATAAATCTGAGAAGTTTAAATCTGAAACTACTATTTAAAACTAAGATAATAAATTTAAAAATAAATGAATAATAATAAATGAAATGTTTGAAAGTAATATTAATAACGGTGGCTTTGTAAAATAAAAGATTTTTTTTTCTCCACACACATATTAATTAAGAAAGAAAATGCTCGTAAATAAACAGTTCAAAAAAAAAAAATCAATCAATAAAATCAAGTTAAATAAATGGGTCAAATTAATGATTTAAAAGTAAAGTTTGTAGGTTTAAATAAATGAGTAAGATAACAGAAATACGTAGGATAGAAGCAAGTTAAACAAATAAATATAATATATCTGTAGAAAATAAGTTAAAATAGTCATAATAAAATAAAATAGTTTTTGAATACATGCAAGTGAAGAAAAGGAAATTAATAAATTGTTTAAAGTAATCAAGTCAAATAAAATAAATAAAAATATCTGTATAATAA
Source organism: Epiperipatus broadwayi (assembly GCA_028023455.1). Lineage (NCBI taxonomy): Eukaryota > Metazoa > Onychophora > Udeonychophora > Euonychophora > Peripatidae > Epiperipatus > Epiperipatus broadwayi. The sequence goes on along the minus strand of JAQFVV010000771.1, from coordinate 208,009 downwards.
TGAGTCCTAATAAAGTAAAAGTTTTTTTTTTCTTTGAGTACAAGAACGTTAATATAAGAAAGTAAACGTATGGTTTAAAAAATAATATTGTAATATAAATAAATATGTAAACTGATGTCTGTGATAGTTTAGAATAGTATTGTAAGATTAAATAAATATGTAAAATAATGTTAGTAGTGGTTTAAAAGTAATACTGTAATATAAATAAATATGTTAAAATAATATTCATAAGGGTTTAGAATACAGATTAAGATAAATAAATGTTTAAGATAATGCTCATGCTAACTTAAAAATAATATTGTAAGGTTATAAATATAAATGAAAGTCAATCTAATTTGTATTAAGAGTGTAAGAGTTTGAAATTAAGGGATGAGGGTAGTATTGAAATAAGTTTTAGACAAGGTTAAGTTAAAGCTGCCGACTGGATAAAAGTTAGCACCCATAACAGACTTATCAGGAATCATTCTTCTTTTAAAATGTGCACTGGGGACAACCAGAGTAAGTCATTTCTTCAGGGGAGAATCCCCATATCTCGTACCTCATTCCAAAGTGTAAGTCAAAAATGGACAGTTGATAATTCCTGCCATTCGCAGTGATCCTTTCTTTTTTCCAAGTCTGGTAAAAACCCAGCAAATGAAGCTGCAATTTTCATATGTGTAAGATGGTATAAGCCAGCAAATCTGTCTCCACTTCATTTCCAAAAGATCCCTGTGCCACAAAATTAGTTTGTCCTCATGGTCATTATCCAGGATTTAGATCATTGTGAGCAATATATTCAGCATAGATAGAAAGAAAGCATAGTCAAAACAGATTGCCCTTAGTATGTAAAGTGAAAGATATTAGAAAGCAAACTTAGAAAAATAATAAATATTTCGAATTAAGAATTAAAGTTATCAGAGATAAAATGGTCAAAAAAGATGCATTTTACTCTCAAATGGAGGGTGGTGTAATGTACCAAGATTGAATTGGCACATAATAATTTTGTTTAAAAAAATTATTAAAACAAAAATTATTCATTAAAAGAAAACGTATTTAAAAGTTGAAGAGTTTTATTACAGTTTGTTTAGTAAACGTAAAAGTCAAAGAGTTCTTAAAATAAAAGTTGCAATTAATTAATTAGAAACGTTAAAATATAAAAAAGGTTGGTTTTCAAATAAGTAAAGAATTCCTTTTATTATTGTTGTTAGTTTAAAAAAAATATTGTTCATGAAAGTTAAGTGATTGATTAGAAAAAGGAAAGAAATTAAAAGTTGATTTTCAAGCTTAAAAATATAAATATCTTTTATTTAAATTAAAAAAAAAAGAGTAATCTTAAAACTAAATGACGAATGTTTGTTAGTAAAATATATACGTGTGATGGTAAATAATGTATGCGTAATAAATATTAAAATGAAATAAATTAAAATTATATTTAAAAAACACAGTGATGGCTACTAATTAAAAACAAAGGAAAAAACAACATGTTTGTAATGGCTGCTAATTAATATCTCCAACAACAGGATTATAAGCTTATATCAAAGGAATTTCGACAACAGATATTGTCAAAGGATATCAAAATGAAAACACGCATCACATATAAATAGCCAATTTTTTATCGGAGTTCAGTCGAGTTAATTGCATTTGAGATAATAGTTCAGGACAAAATATCAGTGGGTTATATCAGAATCAAGAATGCAGTCTTAAAACTTTGGAAAACATATGGCTTTCTCCAGTCTGGAGTCCAATAAAACAGCAAAATCTGCCCATGAAAATAATGTCTGCATAACAACTTGAAGAATCTTCATCAGTATCTAATTGTCTCCAGTAGTAATACCAATGAATAAGAAAGAAACCTCCTCAAGAAACTTTAAATCTAACCAGTTAAAAATACTTCATTAGAAAGCAGCAAACAGCAAGAAGTATCCATGTTCCAAAATCTTAGGTAAAACATTTTCTTATTTTCATTTATACAGTAGCCATCACCTTCATGTGAATCCTCCAAGAGTCGAATTATATGAACTCTATAGCACATAAAAAATGAACTATTAATTTGTGTGTTCTAAATATATGTGTTTTATATTCCTTAATGCTTTGTTATATCTATCAGTGTGTGAATTAATATGTGCATGACCATTATATTTAAAATACCAGTATTATGTTAGTAAATAAGATTTGTAAAAATATTTAAAGTTTGAGTATAAATGTTAATTAAATAAATTGTCTTTAAACTTAAGCACTATTTTGTCGGTTAATTCTTTTTAACAATCTTTTATCAATTCTTTTAACCACTACTTGAAACTATATTTTATATTATTGATTAAAAATAGACTGAGCTAGTTAAGGGATTTTTTGAGCACTGGATTATGAGCCTACTGTCCGAACATGTTAGCCTTAGACTAGCTGGCATGGAGTTAACTCCAAAACAAATAAAGTGTTTGAATAGTAGGGGTTTAAATTTAGCAGCTGATGTGGCCACGATCTGAAATGTGATTGGGTGATGCATTGCATAGTTCGATCTGATCGTGGGTATTGTTGATAGTTAAAGCTATCAATAATATTTTCCACTTTGCTCGAACGTGCCAGTTCATTCAGCTAATATTTATAATATAAGATGATAAATGTATTATAAATTAGGTTTGAACACAGTTAAATCCAGTGAGAAGAGTATGTTCAAGTCCAAATGGATCAAACCCAGTACAATATATATATATATATATATATATATATATATATATATGTACTGGGTTTATTATATATATATATATATATATATATATATATATATTAAAATTTGGATACTGTGTTAATAGATTTATTTGAATTATTATCTTATTTAAAATAGACATTTAATTGAAATAATGGAAGATTTAAAAATCAATCTGAGTTTGATTAAATAACTGCAGATCATTTACTTATTATTACATCAAAGACAAAAGAGATCAACATATACTATTTAAGCAATATTATTAACATACTGTTCAATAATAATAATATTATTATAATATTTGGATTACAAAACAAGCAAAGATTGGAAATTCATGACTATTTATTTTGTAGGATAAGTTAAATCTATCTGATAAAATTCTTGAAGAATTAAGCAGCAAATAAATTCCAATTCAAGATATGAGAAGTCAGAGAAGTGTAATAAAGCCTCAAATATAATTGTCAAAGCAGAATTTTGCAACTAAAGTCACATGTCATCTTTGTTCTTAGTGTATATCATTACAATTCAGCAGTAAATATTACATCTTTTTTAAAAGATTATTAATTATTTCCACATTATTCCACAAATGTATGCACTTTTTAAAATCATGATCTAAGTGCTAAACATTTTAAACAGCATTTCAAAATTTCTTTGACACCAACATGGTCAACTAGCTAAAAAAATCACATTTTTAACGTAGATGCATTTATTGAAGCTTTGGTCAGCATTCATTCACACAATTGAAATACATAAAACCGTTAGCAAAAAAAAAAATATGAGGTTTCTATTTTTTTTAAGTTTCATTGATACAACATTAACCAAAAATAAATATTACAATATGATGCTAAAATATATTCATTATAATGTATTTTAATTTTTTTTCTTGATAGTCCTTGATGAATAAAAAATAGCTGAAATTCTTGAATGTGAAAGTTGATATTATAGAAATAAAAAAAAGTGCAAATTTGTTGGTTAACTCATTTTAGATTCAAAATATAAGTATAAAATTATTTTTCAATCTCATTCTTGGTGCAGAGATTAATTCTATTAGTAAAAGATTTGACTAAATTAAATTACATGTTGATAAGTATAAAGTATTTACATTAATAAACTGAAACAAAAATAAATTCAAAAACTTATTAAATATTATGTAGATTAAAATTAATTATTGATAATAATAATAAAAATATTGATAATCTAAGATTTTGATATGAAATTATAAATTTAGTGGTATTATTTTCATCTGAAATACTATTTCTGAAAAAAACAAAACCATACACTATTTTTAAATTTGGTATTTGATTACAAATAACGCTAATTTTACTCATATCTGCAGTTCTTGAATAAAGCAGTTTTTTTACATTAAAAATCATAGAAAATAAGATTAGTATGAGGGAAGTAAAAATTAAGAGATTTAGCTATGATATCTGTTGAATGCAATATTTATGCTGGTTTTGATTCAGAAATTCACAAAAAAAAAAAATTAAATTAAAAATATATATATATATATTTTAAAATTAATTAATTCTTTAATACAGATATAACAATTGGACACTTTATTAATTAACTTCAAATATTTATGTTATATACATTAAAAATATAAAATAAATTATTTAAAGTTATTGATATAAGTGCTTTTTTTACAATATGTGAACCAAGTGCTAAAATATTATAGGTTAGCACCAAAAACAAATTTGAATTACATATATTAAGTACTACAAATTTGAATAATTTTGTAGGTTTACTTACTAATTAAAAAAATCATTTATCTTTTCATTTCTATGAGAATTTCATTAGTAAAATTTCAGAATAAAGGTTAATACTTAGATGTTATTTTATATAATACAAATAATAAACTATAAGCTTGTGATGTGTCTGTAGATACTTGTAAGATATAGGTTACCACATGTTCTTACTGTTTCTATAAATAAAGATTAAATTCATATACACCATTAAATTTAATTTCGAATAAGTTTAAGATTTTTTTTTTCAAATATCCAATCTACAGCCAACCCAGTTACAATCAATTATTGAACAATAAATGATTGCATAATTAAGATAAAAATAAAACTAAAGTTTTATTTGCAAGCATTTAATTTTAAAAACAAATAATACCTGTAATTGTAATTTAAACTTTTTGATATAGAACGAAATGTGGTAGTCTATCCTAAATAGTTACAATAATTTTTGAGTAAAATATTTAATTATTGTCATTATTATTTCACACTATTTAAAAGTCTCTTCATCAAACCTGCTTAAGCATGTATATAGTCTTCAAAGCACTGTCTTATAGTATTTTGTCATAAGCAATAATTATAGTAATTGAAGATTGATAATATTTTAAATATATATTATTACAATTTATTTCATTTATTTACAATGCCAGTGTTTATTAATTATATCTACAATTTTGACTGATATTTCTCTCATTGATCTAATTCCCTAAATCAATAATCAGTTCTACAATAACAAAAAAAAAAACAGGCAATCTAGTAATTTATCCAATTCTAATGGCCTTACACATCTTTAATGTACTGAATCAATTTATACATCAGTTTTGATAAACATACTGCCATATCTATTGTGATAAAAATGATGATGATCAAATCACCACAAATTTATATCATATAACCCTATTAAGATAAATACTTAAGAAGCCAAATAAACCTCTTAAAATATACAAACATAGATTCAGAGTAAAAATATATATTTGTGGACATAATATTGTACCAGATGAAAAGATTTGTCTCTCGCATATACTGACTATCAGAGTACCACTAGTCTGAGACTCAGAACTAGACATCATGAATACACCAGAGTAACTCAACTAAACAAATGAGATCTTACATTTTATTCAGATAGTTGGGAAGGTAGCAGCAGAAACAAATTCAACTAAGTAAAATGAATAAATAATTTATTAATAAGATGATTAAATAAACATAAATCATGAGAACAAATTTTAAAACAAACTTAAAATATACTACTCATATATTTGTCAAAGCTAAAATATTTTAACATTGTTTATAGAATTTCTTATGCATGATATAATTCTATTGGAAGGAGTGAAAAAATATCAACCATAGCAAAAGCACTAGTAAGTATTCAGTAATCTCTTCAACTTAAGGAAGTTAGCTTCCTACTTGTGATCAATATTTATGAAAAGAATGAATCTCCATATTTGAAATTTCTTAGAGCTTATGCCAAAACAGAAGAAATGTGAAAATAGCTTTTGAAACAATAACTTTAAAAACAAAAATAAGAGCATTGAAAGTTATTTCTTTCAATCAATTGACCTCCCTTCAAGTGAGACAGGACAAAAGCTCATAATCTACCTATTTAGAGGATTAAAATGATCATACATGCCCCTAATAAATGAAGTGGAAGTTCAAAGGAATGAAGCTTAATGATATTACATTTCATAATATTATATTACAAATATGTATAGTTTCTTGACATAAGTCAGACTAATAGCCAAATGGGTCATAATCCAAAACCTAATTAAAATAGTCTGTAATATCCAGACAGATCTATACAACATAAAAAGGAATGTGAGATTACAATTAAGACTATACTACCTTACTTACTAAGACTTGAATAGAACATACAATACAGGTTTGAAACTAGCACTTGTTTAAAAGAAAAAATATCAAATGCACAGAAACCGAATTACACAACAGCAAAAAAAATTGAACACATGTATATATAAAAAAATTAGACAATAACATTATTTAAATTATAGAACAAAAATACCTTAACAGTTTATTTAAACACTAGTGTACTAGGCTTATTAACTATGGTCCCTTGATTTGAATTCATTAATGGCAGGCTGGGACGAATTGGTTAGTGGTTTCTTGGTAGTTGATTCTTACATCATTGTAGGCAGTTAATGGAAATACAGGGAGTACAAATCTGTACTGGTGAAAAGCTTGGCAAACCATGGTATGGGAAAATGTCATTGTGGTAAGCTTGGTATTCATTTTAGATAGAATCTCAGAAACCAATAATAGAAAATTTCTTACAGTAGACTTTCCAAAGACTATAATACTTTCTTCCATGATCTGTGTAGGATAATTGCAGGATCAGCTTCCTCTCAGAATATCTACAGGAGAATAATTCTCTCAGAGTCCATGCAGAATAGCCCTTCTCTCAGAATCTGTGCAGGCTAGTTACAATAGTCTGGTTAAGGCTTTTATAGAAAAATCTCTTCTATCTGGGCCAATCACAAAACTTTTTTAATCTGAAATGGGCTAGCAAAATATCAACTCCTCTGAGAAAATAGCACGTTTTTGTTTTCTTTGTTTTTTTTCTTTTTAATTAAAATTTTTAATCTTTCATTTAGCTAGCAATACCTAGGCAATTAAAGAAAAGAAATTGCTTTTTACAGATTTAATTATACCTAATCAGATTTAGAGATTCACAAATGAAAACATTTTCTTTTTTCTTTTTTTTTAATTAGTTTATTCTTATCAATTTAAATCTTAAATCCAAATGGCAATTTATTTACATAATTCACTTTTATTTTTAAAAAAAACTAATCTTAGTTTTTTTAAAAATTAAAAACTAAATATAGCTGTAGGGTTAAAATATAATTACCACGTACATACATATATATATTTACAGTAAAAAAAAAAACTTTAATCAAATTTTACAAACAAAATCAAAATTATATAAATTCATTTTTATCTCTGTAAAACTTCAACTTTGTAATGGTGTTTAAAGCATCAAGTATAACATATACAAATGCATGGCATAATAATCAATAAAGCAAGTCATATATAGTGTGACATTGCTTTTATGAGCTTGTGTTTACAAATATATAATACAGGGAGTATAAAAATAAATCAAACAAGCTCTTAATTGATAAGTGCAATAAAAGAAAATATTTAAAATCTCTATCTTGAGTTGATATTTTAGATGTAGTGTCTGAATATTCTAGTTCCTCTCTGAGATGAGCCAAAAGCTCAAAACCAAATGGTCTCTTTCTGCACTTATCAATTAAGAGCTTGTTTGAGCTATTGGTACACTCCCTATATTAAATACATGGCATGTAACTTTTTATCTCTATTATTTTTTTAAGTTTTTAGTATTGACATAGTAAATAAAAATATAAAACTATATTCTATCTTAAATTTGACTGGACACTTATAGTTGATATATATATATATATATATATATATATATATGTGTGTGTGTGTGTGTGTATATATATATATATATGTGTGTGTGTGTGTGTGTGTTGACTAGTTTTAGTGATATATATAATAAGTTTGATGTATGTATTTAATGTTGCACAATATAAGTAATATTCAAATTATATATATATCAAAAGACAGTAAAATTCATATAAATTATATAATTTTAGAAGTACTTTCGACTATACATCTGGGAGTCTTTATCAACTATGTAACAGTGAATAATCAAAACGAGACTTTTCACAATACCCATAATTCAATTCAAATTTCCCACAAATGTTAAAATAACAGAATTGTGGGAAATCTGAATTTAATTATAGATACTGTGAAAGGTTGCCTCATTTTGATTATTCACTGTTACACAGTTGATAAAAACTACAAGATGTATACTCGAAAGTACTTCTAAAATTATATAATTTATATGAATTTTAGTGTATTTTGATATATATATATATATATGTTACTAGATATTTCTGCAATGAGTTAAAATGTATACCTCTTATGTATATATCATATTTAGTATGTTATTTTTAATTTTTTTTTCAAATATAAATGTTTATTTTGTAATCTACTATGACTTTCTTTCTCATGTTGACAAGCTTTCTTTTCCTCATATTTCTGCATTCTTTTTTCAAACAGTCTCTTATTTTAATAATTTTTATTAGTCATTTATTAGACTAGAGATTATCCAACAACGAATAATATTTCTGTAGTGCAACTTTCACTACACCACTCTCACATAAAGTAGGGACTGGTTTCTTTCTGCCTTTAACACCTTGTAGAGAAGTGCAATCATAAACATATGACCCAAAACATGAAAAAGATCTATGATCCCCATGAAGTACATTTCATGCTGAACAACACGCATAAGTTAGCCCCAATCACAATCTCTTACACATATCTTTATCATTGTTCAGTATATATATATATATATATATATTGTAACGTTTATTTATATACGTTGCAAATATATTGGCATTTGGTAGAAGCTAAAAAAATAAAAGTAGATTTAGATTTTTAATTGACTATAATTTTTTTAAAAATAACGTACAATGAAAGTTAAATTTTTCTTTCATATTTTTTTTCTTAACTGGAAATAAAAGTAGAATTAGAGAGAACAAAAGAATTCCAAAAGCAAGTAAAAAGATAAGCTAAAAGAAAAATATTTTAGCTAATTAAACATGGCCGAAAACTTGATAAAAAAATGAGAACTTAGTAATTGAAAAATGATAAAGACTGTATAAGATTATAAACACAAAACACCAAAAGAAGTCCGACAACGGGACCTCGAGTATAAAAAGGAGGGATTCGGTTGGAGGAACGTCTTGGTTTAGCTGATATTCTTTTGGTTGGTTTTGGATTAGAGAATCCAGACCACTCTACGATGAAGAAGTTATTCATAGCGAGTAGACCGGAGCTTTAGCTGACATCATTACCGATGGACAACAGAGAAGCTTACGCGACTAGCCTATGGAACCAGCACCAAGATCAACTAATAATCAAAGGCCGTGGCTCAATTCAACCCGAAAAACTATGCATAGTTATCTACAACCTTCGTGAATTCACAAAGCTTACCGGTAAGTTAAGACTACTTATTCCCGATTATGACAAAATTAAGCGTTTGCAAACAAGTCTTAAAATAATCCCGATAGAGACTTTGATTTTTTCTGTACAAGAGACTTTTGTTTATACCAGAACTTTTTAATTAATTATTTTATTTTATTGATTGTGTCATATTTGAATTAATATGTGTTCTCTCTGATTTACTTGATTAGGAATCCTCATTTTAACTTAAACAGATTTTTAATCTGTTATAATAATAAAAATATTTCTAACTTCAATTTTCATTTGTTCGTTATTAATAATAGTTATTATTTTTTATTATTAAATCTATTAGTAGTTTAATAAGATTTAAAAATGTACTTTACCTTTGCCAATATGTTTGAATAAGCCCAGGAATAATAATCTTAAAAAAAAGATAATTCTAGTTTACCGCAAAATTACCGATTCTTAAAATCTAAGACCAATAATTTTAAAAATATTTTATTTTTTTTTATTTGTGAGACATGCTGGCGACAGATATCAGCAGTCTTTTTTAGAATAAAAAGACCTGGCACCTATCAAATAAATTAAAAGCTGATCTCATCAATAGCATAATTCTCAACCATCAAGAGGCCGAAGTTGATCAGGAAAAATAGCTGTGTGTAGAATTAAAATAAAACTTTTTTTTATTATTTTGATACAGCTTGATCAACACACGCTCAAATATACATTTGGGGCATATAGTGGTCTAGTAAAACGGAAAACGCTACAATATATATATATATATGATAAAAATTTGGAAAGTTTATTTGATGTGTCAAATTTTCTGCCCTCACATTTACTGAAAGTATATTAAGAATTTTTATTACTCATACTTTACATTGCAATGCATTTATATAGATACATGTCAAAATAAAAAAAAATATGTGATATAGAATGTCTCAAATCTGCAAATTATTCTTGCATTTTTAAAAATGTATTTATTTACTGTTGCAGCTATTGCAAGTAAATGCATTATTTATAGTATAAATTAATTCTTTATAATCAAATATTTTTTTCCAATTTAAATGAGTTTTTTATTACTTACTGATCATTCCAACTATCTTTTTGTTTCTGTGAAGTGAACGATTTTATTCATTTGTTTTGATTCAGAAGTTCCAAAAAATTGTCTGAATAATGTTACAGAATGGAGAGGATTTGCCCATATTCCAAACTGTTTTTAAGATTTTGTATGTTTAAGAAGGCAGCATTTTAGAATTTTTTTCTTTACTTAAAAGATTGCAGAAAACCTATTTTAAATGACATGTTTAATTACTTACTGACTGTTACAACTGCCTTTTCGCCTTTGTAAGTGAAAATTTTTATTTCATTTATTTTTACAACTAAGGTCCAAAAAAGTTGTCATCAAAAAGTGTGAAATTTCATTTGCCCACTGCTCTTCATTTTTTATAGTAATTACTCCAACTTTTTGTTCCATAGCATATCAGGTTGCTTACTAATGAAAACTATACTTATAATTATGTTTAAATTAAATATAATAATTGTGTATTTTAAATTTTAATTCCAAGTTTTAATCAAATTGTTAAATTGAAACAAATTATGAAATATATGCATTATTTGTATGCATACTGCTTAAACCATCATAATTTTTTGATATATTTGATATAAAAATGTATAAAATTTCATTCATCCATTGCTTTTTTTTTTTAAAGTAATTACTCTAATATTTTGTCCAACTGCATGTACGGAGAACTGCACTTATAAATTATGTTTTTATTAAATATAATAAATGTTAGTTTTAAATTTTAATTTGAGTTTTAATCAAATTGTTAAATTGAAACAAACTACCAAACAATATATATATATATATATATATATATATATATATATATATATATATATATATATATATATATATATATATATATATATTCCTTGTATACATATTGCTTAAAACTGCTCTTTATTTCTGTTAGTAATTACCTTAAGTAAATTAAAATATTAAATTGAAAAAAAAAAATTATACCCTCTCATGATCATTATTTAAAACAAATAAAAGTATAAGAATGATTGTTAATGAAAATATGTAAAGTTATTAAATGTGTTTCATATTTTCAGTGTTTCTCTTCCATATCTATCAAACTAGTTGACATACTGAAAGAATAAGTGTTTCAAATGGATTAAGATAGTATAACTTAGTTATATATCAATTATCCAGAAATTATATTGAATTTAAATATATTAAACTTTGATTTAAAATTTCATTCTAACTTGAAAAAGATAAAAGTTAACAAACAGATTTTTCAAAATCAATAAAAGCATTTAAAAAAGAAAATCACACTTTGTTTTTATTATTTAACTCAAATGGGATAAAATTATCAAACATTTTTTTTAATTACCATTGATATGTTTTCTTTTATAAAAAAAAAAAAAAAGAATTCGATTTTTGTTCCTATAAAAGTTAAAGTTTTTAAAAATATATTTTCTTTTTTTGTGTATTGATTAAATATTCTACTTTTTTAAATAATTCAAAAATTTATTTGGGGGTTTAATTACAAAAACAAATAGCAATAAAAACAAGCTAACAGCAGTTTTCTTTTCATGTGTATTGCTATAAATTAGGTTTTAAAACTAAAGAGAATTCTTGAATTATGTGATTGACAGAGAAAAAAAGGCAAGCTGTAGTGCTGAAAAAAAAATTAGGTAGGAAAAAGTTTTTTGAAGCCCTGTCCTGAAAGAATCTGGATTGCTAGTGAGAACTACATAACCATATATCATTACTGAGTGCCATCAATCACAGGGAATAAATATTTTTATTATGTGAATAATTAATTTTTACTTTGACTGAGTGGTGCTTGCTAGTTTGATTGAAGAAAACAAAATAAAATAAATACTCATTTACAATACTAATCTTTTTTCCTCATCATCATGTGAGCCTATGCGTAATTGTTGTGTTCCAATGGCTGCTTAATAGGAAAAATGACTCTCTGAAGTAGATGTCTAAATCTGAATCCTTCTGCCTCCTGTTTTATAGATATGCACATGAAAAATATGCTGAAAGCTTTGAACTGTGTTTCATTTTTTAAAGAGAAAAAAAGAATGAAGTATCATAACAGATTTAAACTTTTTTTTTCAATTTTTAGTATTGAAAAGAACTTAGCCCCAAATATTTCTTTGCATTTATACATTAAATGTTTAAAATGGAAAAAAAAAACATATGATATCAATAACTTATTTAATTTTAATATATTATTAACCTATTTAATATATGACCTTGATTTATTTTATATATCAATACAATTTACGAATTAATCAATATGTATATAATCATTAAAAACCAGTCAATACCTAGATAATCCCAATATCAATAATCAACAATTTCAACCTCTTTTCAAAGCAACCTCCTTTTAACAATAAAGATGAAATCCCACCTTTATTAATGGTCTTGGGTGCAATTTGAAAATTATAATTGACTATTTATTAGTCCACATTTAGAATAGTTTTTTATTTACCTGTTTAAAAAGGTTTTATTTAAACTTCATTGTATCAATAATTTCAAGTGCTGTGATCAAGTTTCAATCTTTAGTGTCAGTACACGTATATTAGACCATTAATAAAGGTGGGATTCCATCTTTATTGTTAAAAGGAGGTTGTCTTGTCAACAGTTTGAAATTGTCAATTGTTATTGGTATTGTCTAAGTGTTAAGTGTTTTTTAATGATTAGTTACAAACCCATTTAACATTGAGAATTTTTACACTTATTATTTAAGTAATACTTTGGGTGCAATTTAAAATTTATAATTGTAATTTGTAATCTTACAAATGACTATTTGTTAATTTGCATTCAGTATAGGTTTATTTACCTGTTTAAAGAAGTTTATTTAAAATTTTTTGTATCAATAATTTCAATCCCTATGATCAAGTTGCTATCTTTAATGTCTATATAAGTATATTAGACCATTAATAAGGGTGGGATTCCACCCTTATTGTTAAAAGGAGGTTGCCTTGACAACAATAAACAATTGTTGATTGTGTAGTTGATATTGAGTTGTCTGAGTGGTGACTGGTTTTTAATGATTACTTACTTAAAATGCATTTAGTCTTAGGCATTATTACACTTAGTGTATATATATATATATGTGTGTGTGTGTAAGTATGCATGTGTTAATAATATAGGTTTATGCTTTACCTATCAAATTTATGACCTCGGTTAATTTATTTGACTAAAATATTTATCATTAAAAAAATTTTATCACTTATTTATTATAAATACAATTAATAAATTAGCCTTTACTTAATTCATGTGTGTGTACATATGAAGTATCATTTATTTATTTTGTATGGAACCATTTAACATTTTTAGATTCAATGTTCTTTAATTATTTATACATAAATGTATATAACCATATATATCCATATAAGCCAAACAAAAGAAGAGAGGAGTTTTCACTTATATCCAGATATTGTATTTCTCTAATATGTTATTTTGGTTTAATACTAATGAATTACTTATTAAGTTTAGTCAACATTTGGTGTGCAAATTATCTACTTATCTCACCCCACAATAAATATTAATTATAAATTTTGTTTTATCTGTTTTTTCTACTGTATGCCACTCACCTTGAGAGTTTAAGAGTATCATTAAGCTTGAATTGGGGATATCTGTAGAAAACTGTAGCTGAATGTCTCTATAAGGATTCTTATAAAGTAATCTTTACTAAAAATGATGCACAAAGTCCATATGATTCAGGCTTTATAAAAATGTTTTTAATGGCTAATTTTCCTGATCTATATAGGGATTGATACAAAAAGAGGTGATTAAGAAACATAACTAAGAAGTAATAACTTGATTTCCTTTTAAGTAATATATATTTTATTATCAGTGTGTCTATCTTTTAATTGGCTTTAAATAATACCATATGTTGGATTGTGGATATGCCATTAAGTCTATTTATGTGCTCCACATGTAAGGCTTGTAGTAAATAATTTAAACAGCTAAGCTCAATGTAGAATTCACTGTATAAAAATTTATGACACCCCATGTAAATCTTGACTTAGGTGTATAGCACATAAACTAGAATGTTGTAGAGAGAGTGAAAAGGGTAGGGTGCCAGTATACTATTTTGAAATGATCTTCCTCTCTTATTAGATTCCTTTAATAAATTCATATTATCTGTTATATATATATATATATATATATTGTAACAATATTTATAAATTAATATAAATATGTATTTGTAATTATTAAATTAATATAAAAGATATGTATTTGTAACTATAATTTGTAACTATTTTAATATGTCACATTTGTGACCATAATAAATATTTAGATAGGGGAAATTATTAATTATTAGATATATGCCTATCCAATCTGTACCATTTGTAACTATATTAATTCATCATAGCATAGATAAAGAAATTATAGAATCACTGTGCCACTTGAAAATATCAGCATTAAAGATTCTTGGTATTTATTTATATATTGGGGCAGTCATCTGAACAATAAAACATACTGGCCATTGTCATCTAATAAAAATAATATCAAATATAGCAACTGAATAAAAGTACCCACTGTGAGATTCCTGGAGTGCCTTATGCTTATCTCCAATAATAGGTTCTTCTAACAAAGAATCCTTCCTATTCTTCTTTCCAAATATATAAGACCATTCATGGTCATATGCACACACGGGTGCTATTCATGACAACTTATAAAAATATATTTTATAAAACTAATATTATGAAGTTGGAAAGGGATGATATCACTCTTTATTCAGTTTAGCTAAGTACATGTGTTTTCCCATGAGCGCCACTAGATTGTTTTCAATCTAGATAAGTATCTATTTATAGTGTACTTGAGTTCAAACTCATTCAGTACATATTTATTACACATGACTTGGATGACTATTGAACAAAATGACATTCTTACATTTTATCTATATTGATAAAATTACAGGATCCCAATATTACCAAAGTTTATACTATAGATCAAAGATTCTTATAGACATTGCTAGCTCATTAGCGTATATTGATGAACAGACATGTATAATCCTATTAATGGCTTCCAAACAAGCATGTGAAGACCATTATTGATATTGATGGCCATTTAACTAAATTATTTATCACAATAAAGGTAATAATGATGATGATGATAATAATATCATAATAATGATAATAATAGTGATATCATAATAATGATTATAATAGTGATGATGATACCAGCCATGGCTTATCAATAAACTCACAACAATAAATTCATCTTTATAAACTTATATGCATCTATTAAAATTATCATATTTCATACTGGGATTTAATAATGCTAATGGTGATGATTGATCATCATGAATCTCTTTGCATAATATTCAATTTTATATAAACCCCTATTTACTAAAATATATTCATTACGCTAAACATTAAATTTAATGATTATAATTTATTAATGATGATTGATGGCGATCATAACTTTTATATAGTATTATTTGAAACATTTTTAACTAATAACATGATATCCATCTTTGATGAGGATGATCTAAATTCATGGACACAACACAATTTTAGCTTTCTATGTTGAACTATAATTATCAAAATTTGGTTATTCTCAAGCATAATCCTTAAATACCTAAATATCAACATTCTAGTTTACCTATTATTTTGCGGACGCTTAATATTTGCAAGTGATTGCTCAATATATACGAATGGTAATACTTAATAACTGCGAGCAATGATGCTGAATTAAAATGATAGAATTAAGACAAAAAAAAAAACAACACAATATTCTTAATAATAACTCGGAAACCAATTAAGATATATAATTATATTTTATTAACACTACTACTCTTTCTTTCCTTCTTTAAAGTCAAATCGACAATTAAATAAATGGCTTATTAATATAAAAATTCATATAAGTATAAGAAAATAAACTTAATATATAGGTTTGTCCCTTCTTGATATCTCAAAATAAGCTGACTTAAATCAATATTAAAAAAAAATACATATTCTATAAGTGCTTATTTAAGAATTTTCTTACTTATCATATCATAAAATAAATTTCAGGTGTAACTTGTATATGTCATTTCATTTCCATTCAAATGTAATGCCCTACTTTTCAATTTACCATTTTAAACTAATCATATATAACCTATTCTTTAATGTGTTTGGATAAGCAGTTACACATTCACGCATTCGGTAATGTTAACATATATGTTTAAAATGTATACCCAAAAATCATATATATAAAAATATCTTTTTCTTTTGCAACCTTATAGCGAAAGAAAATAAAATACATATATTATTTTTTTTTAATATGCAACAAGATAAAATAAAATAAAAAACATTATAAATGCATATATCTATAGGTTGCTCATTATCATTAACATCTGAAGAACAATTAAAAAAAAAACATTTCAACATTACAATATATAATAATAAAAAAAAATAATAAAAAAAATAATGAAAAATTTAAGTTTAAAGGTTTAAACTATGTTTGTGCTATGTTGTGAGATATTGCAAATAACTATAGATAAACAAGTCTTTAATGTTTCTGTATCAAAAAAGAAAATTGCTTTGACCAGTAAATTAAGGTTTACTTTTAATAAGTAAAAGAATAAAATCGGTTAAAGAAAGTTCATATTTACCCATCTACTTTTTACTTCTTATTAATGTCCTGAATTTGAATTTTCAGACTGCTTTTCTTTGCTCACCAACAACAAAAAAAAAAGAAAGTTATTGCAGATACTTTTAAGATAATGCTGAATCAATTGACTTTGCTTGTTTCTTCAATTCCATTATTATTCACTGTTGATTGGCTTCCTTCTACCATTTAAAAAAAAAGTTATTATAAGTACTTTGAATAAGTAGGTACCGGTGGATTTGCTTGTCTCTCTCCTTAAAAAAAATAATTGCTGTTGACACTTTAGATGATTGAGGTAAATCAACAAAAATTTGATTTATGGCTTCAAACTTGGTTCTACATGGCTGTTATAGATTTTCTTTTCCTCCTATTTCCTCTTCTCCATTCATTCAAAGGTAATGAGCTTTTAATAAGCCAGGAACTAGAAACAAAGCATTCCATATAGCTTGTGTGGTTGGCTTCAAAATCTATCATTTTGTTGGTTATTACTGGATACATGACTTCATAGATAGATCAGCGATTTTGACTCATTCTGTATTAACCAGGAAGCAGAAAAAAATGGTTTAGCAATGCAGAGGCATAGTATTATGCATAACCAAATATGTTAATATCATTTTTTATATAATTATTACTAAATTCTAATAAATTCAATCTTGTTCCATTTTCCTCTTCTTTAATATTGCTGGAAATTGCTTTATATCAACGCACATTTCATTTGCTCTTTTTTTTTTCAACTTTCAAATAGTGAGAGAAAAAAAATTAAAGCGTTCACTCTCTTTTAAAAAAAAAAAAATCATCAGAGCTTACATTTCTGCTTAAGAATAATAACAAGGAAGGACCGACTGAGTTGAGTCTCAAAATAATAATAATAATTTGAGTGACTCTCACTCTAAAAAAATTAATGACCAACTCATCATCTCTCTAAAAAAATTTATGACTAATTGATCATCTCTTTAAAAAAATTAATGACTAACTGATTAAAAAAAATTGTTTTAATCATTTATATCGCGAATTTCAACCAAAGAAAAAAAACATCTGGAAATCTTTATCTTAAAAAAAATCAAAGCTTCACAAGTTTGACGTCGGTCACAATCAATAAAGACTTAAAATTGATCGCTATCGTTATCTACATCAAAGCACCTCTTTTGTAAAAATAATCTTAAGATACAGATAACAACAAACCTGGAATCTATAGCCATCAGGAATAAGTGTAAAAGCATCTTTGTGTTTGTACAGATGTATTCATTGTTTCACACGTGTACATTTTTTATCTCCTAATCTAACAATCTTAATTGCCTTATTTCACACTTTTCTGATTTACTCTATTTTAACAAAATGAAAGTTAAATAAATTTAACACATATTATTTAATAAAAAAAATATTATATAATAAATCACGAAAAGAACTGCTTATTCATAATAATAAATCTATACATATAAATCTCTGTATGTATAAAAGAATAAAAAAAATTTTTTTTTTAAATAATTGAATACTATATATATATATATATATTACCAGTTCAGACCTTACAATTTTTTTAACCACAAATTAAATAATCAATTTTTATTTTAAAAAAATAAAAAAAGAATGTAATTGTTTTTGTTGTTGTTGTTTAAATTAATGTAATAATAAGTAAAAGTTCCTGAAGTTATTATGCATAATCTGAGCATTCAAAGAAATAGAATTGTGAGAGATTCTACCTTTTATTTTGTTTTGATATTTAAAAATAAAACTTAGGACCAAAAAGCTTTCTTAAGTTTTTTTTTTTTTTTATCATGTGTCATAGCATCGGCCGGGAAGCAAACCCGCTAACCCGGGACAACTGCTTGTTAGGCAGCTGTGTTGACATCACGACCACCAATGCTTGACAAAAGCTTTCTTGTTTTAAGGCAAATTTAATATCCTTATAGTGAAAGACTTTTGGATCATTTTAATCAGTATATAACTCGGTAGAATAGAATTATAAAAGTAAACTGATTAGAATGACAGACATAATTGAAAAATTATCAATAAAGATAAGATGGAAAACTACATAATAGCTGAAAATCTCATTGTTATGGGGTAAAAATCTAATTAGTGCACTGATCAAACCTAAAATTATGAAGTCTCCTGCAAATTTCAGTTTTAGAAGTGTCTCCTTTTATCTGAACTACCCATTGAGTATAAAACATTCTTATTACCTATCATCTAACTGCTTCCTGCCTAATCATGTGTAATCTGGAGAATAATTCAATAAAATACATCTAGAAATGGCTGAAAACGTACAATCCTCTTATGGATCAATTTTTAAAAAGGTTCAAACCTGTAATTTAATAAAGTATTAAATTAGAAACTGATATTATACAGAAATAAATTTTACTTAAATTAGCAGAGCTTTAATAAAATAAATAATAATAATATTGATAGCAAATATTAAAGTTAATATTAATATACAGTTAATAACATTAACATATTTTCTTTTTAAACATATATTATTTTGATTTATCTCTTCTTAACATAATAATTTTTTTGAATGCTAAAGGACATAGAATTTCGAATTAAATTATTGTTTGAATATTAATAGTTAAATAGCAATAATTATATGATTGACTTGTACTATAATATAAACATATTAGAGCTCCTAAGTTAAAAGCGAGTTAATTAAATTAGTTTTTCTCTGATATGATTATATACTCTTTGAATATATATGTATATATCTTGATGCACAGTGGATTTATCCCTAATTATCATGTAAGATGTAAATATTGTAAATAAATTTTGTTTCATTATATTTATATTATTTTAAGTGTCCATTTTTTCTCTCTCATTCCAAATCTAAATAAAGATAATTATCACACATATCTTGTGACACACTGTCATGTTTTCTTTTGAGATATTAGTATGTAAATGGAGGGGCAAATATCTAAGAAGCTAAAGACAGATTTGAACACAGCCTATTAATATTTCTTTTTTAGAAATGGTGCATTAATTTACAATATGGAAGATATGTTTCAATTAATAAATGACATCTGTAGATAACAAGAAATGGACTCTCTCTATACTTAGACATGTTTGATGGAAAAGATAATCAGAAAATTTGACTGGATACTCATTCTGATCACCAATAATTATGACATTAACTTTAAAAAATAATCTATTGTTATTCCTAATACACATTAACCCCAAAGTTTAAATCTTTTTTCATTCTGATAAAGAATTGTATCTATATGAAATGCAGTAAAACTGTATGCACATTTCATTTGATACCTTAAATATAAGGCTCAAACATATTTATTTACCACTCTCTAGACCTGAGATAGGTCCATTTCATATATATCATCTTTTATAAATAAAAAAATGCTATAAAATAATTGCTATTTATATATACATCTGCTTATCATCTGATACTCCATCTTTTTTTTTATTTTTATAATTAAAAAAGAAATTTTATTATTTGTTTACAGTAAAAGAATTGGAGCACATTTTGTTAACAATAATAACTTACAACAATAAAGAATATGTTCACAAATAATAGTATAAGTAAAAACTATATAAAAATCTTCATTATAATAAGGTAAATCTGAATTAAAATTTTAAATAGATATTAAGTCTGAATTTAAATTAAATGTATTAAAAAATTTTATACAAATAAATAAAATGTTGGGTAGAATAAATGTGTGTAGTAGCTTGATATTAAAATTTGTGCTACTTTGAAAAGATATTCAAAACCATAGATATATTTTTGAATACAACTAAAAAATAAGAGCATAATCCATGTTAGATATATTAGATTTAAGAGCAAAATTAAAATGAGAAAAAAAAACGAAATTAATGATTATTCACCTTAAGAATATGAGCAATTGTTAAATATTTAATTTTATGGTTATGGATTGAAACATCAAACAGTCAAAAATGATTTAATATAGGTATTTTGAATTGTCCACAAAACAATATTTAGTGTAACTTACTTGAACTCTCATGTCAATCTGTTATCACTATTCATACTCATTTTTCAATAGTTTCCAATAAATAAATAAATGTTTTGTAAGGTTTAACATAGTAATAGAGTAAAAAAATATTATAATCAGTAAATAATTACAAAAAAGTGTCTTTTTTTTTGTAAAGATATTTATTTCATCTATATATTTTTTATTTATTGCAAGAGTTTTAATTTATACATGATAAATTGGTAACAATATATTTTTAATATATATTTATATCCCTAATCCTATCAAATGGCATAAAGAATTCATTAAATTATGGTGCAGTTTTAAACAACTAATAAAATAGGTTAACAATAACAACTATTTCTAACAATAATCATATATTTTACATTTTTTACCTACTTATTCAATTTGTTTTCATAAAAGAAATTTAACAAACTTATATACTTTTATTATTGATAATTTACCGATAATCAATAGGTTTGATTGATTTTCATGTTTACTAATGTATTCACACATCCTGCTTTCATTAAAAAAAAAAAGAACTTACATATATACAAAATTTATTAAACAGTAGATGAGAAACATTTTTTTTTAAATAAATGCATTTATCACTTCCTGAGCATAGATATAAAATATCTTCTATGCTTCATAAAATGTGCATTTATATATACTTAATCCAATTTTAACTTTCTTTTAATCCTAACCTAAGTTCTCCTTCATACTTATTAAATAGTTATTATTTAACCTTACATTTTACTTAAATTTGTAATAAAGATATTAGAAAACTATCAGTTCCTTCAAACATTGACTTCTCCACCTACTAATCCTTACTTTACAGACTTCAAACATTTTCTTCACTTCTGTAAATATTCTACAATTATTAAAAATTATTTTCTAGTCTAATCAGAACTGCAAGCAATGATTATTTCCTTCAATTTTGCACAACAATAAAATCTTCAGGGGAAAAAAAAACACTCTTTTGAAAAAATATATCACAAAATTAATTTACTTTTTCAATTATAAAATTGTAAATTTCAATATTGTTGTTTTTTTTTTTAAAAAAATATCCATCATTAAATCTAGCAAATAAAACAGTAGTTTTATTAGTATTTCAATAAAGCCAATAACATTATCATATATATGTAAATTAATTTTCCTGCCATGGTACATAACTATGCTCAATATTGTAGCAACCTGCTGCCTACTATAGGAATCCTTTTTTCAGGCAGAATACTTTACACACACACACTGAATTCCTTTGATGAAAGTAAGTTTAGGTGATTTTAAAAATGTATATTACAATTGAGCAACAGTATTTAATAGTTCTATAGTTCTTATAACCCTATTAATATGTTATATTCTATTACTACATTAGTTTTAATAAGATGTGATATTAGAACAAGTTCGTAAATTCTGAACTTCTCAGAAGTTATAGTTTTATAATTGCTATAGAACAAGCTGTGCAGTTTTGTTTGTATATTAATATATTACATGGTTTAAAATGTGATTATTGGGAAAACTAATTGATTATCTAAAACATTTTCCTATCCAATTATTTATAGAAAAAAAAACAATCAATATAAATATATTAAAATCAAATACAAATAAAATTAGGATTTCAGAATTTTTACATTACAAGGTTGAATAACATAACAGAATATTGTAAAAATATCGAAAGTTTATAGTTTCTAATGGAAAAATATCAGAATCAAGTTGTAATATTTAATTGATTAAGAAATGTGCTATACCTTAACTTTTACATCACTGGATATCAAACATACCATTTTCAGTTGGTTGTAAATTAACAATTGTTTGTTAGGTAATTAGTTTTGTTTATAGTGATTAGTAAATATAATACACAATATAGACATTTTTAAAATCAAAGTAATAATTATTTAATAATTCATTCATTTATTACACTAATAATTCCCAAATTCTTGCAATATTTTTAATTCAGATTTTTTTTTCTTTAAATACAATTTGTTCACCTTACTTCAAACACTTTTTAGCAAAAATATGTACAAACAATCTGAGATTTCATCTGTACTGCAGTCTTTTTCGGAACTATTCCTATCTCAATTTCTTAAAAATTAAAAAGAAGAAGAAGAAATTTAGATAGCAGTGTCTCTAAGGTGGACAAATTATATTTGACAAACTTCTTAATTATTTATTAAACATATTTAGCCCAGATATACACTTTAAATTTTAATTAAAGATTATTATTAATAAATAAAAACCTATAAAATAATTAATTCAACTCCATTGTCTTTTCCTCATGTATAATATATTAAATATTCATTTAAATTTTACCATATATATAGCTGTCCCAGATCACAACCACTTACATGCTTTCATTATCCTTAGTATTTATTTTAATAGTAAATTATTATTAATTAATTTATATAGATGTAAAAATTTATGATCTGGGTCTACTGGGGACTTCTAGTTTAGGATAAAATGCATCTTGAGTCATTTAACTTTTTCAGATATATCCATTCATAAGATGAAACTAATTGTAATGAAATAAAAATATTTTTATTCATAAGATTAAAATAATTATTATGAAATGAAAAGTTGTATTCAAGATATTGCATATGAAAAATGAAAAATAAAGTTGAATTAATTATTCCACATGGTTTGGTTTAACTAGAAAAACATAAGCTTTAACTCAGACTAAATGTAATCATAAATATGCAAAGATTGTATAGAGAACAGCTTTCATAAAGTACATTTCTTTAACAGTATATGCTTAGCTCACTTTCAACTATGACATTAGGGATAAATGCAAGATTTTTTTCTCTACAAATTTCCTAAAGAAATCAATTTTCTAGCCAACAAACAAGCCAGTAATATTGATGCCACCTATCAGCTATAAATATGTCAACTGCACAACACTTTCATCTCCAGACCAAATATCAAATATTCTGAATCTCACCCCCATGATTCTATTAGAAGAGATTTAGTGGCTGAAACTGAAGCAACCTTCAATGATAACCCCCATCACAAATATATCATTGTTCAGATCATGTAGATCACTTCCTCCAGGCATGCTACATTTAAAAATAGGATTGGTTAAAAAAAATTGCTGTCACCAAACAATATTTCTTCAGCCATAACATTAAATGTATTAAAAAGGATAAAGGCCAGCACTTTGTACTTTTACTGAAACAAGACTTCATCACAAAAATAAACACACATATTCTAAAGCTTAAATTTATACCTACAACCACATACAATATAAAATAGTAAAAATATAAATTTATTTCTTAGGTCTTTCAAAAAATATTGTGACACCACATTGTCTAAACAGGAATAATATTTATCCATCAGCAACTACCCCCCTTAGGTTATTATTCAACATAAAATTGCATACAGACAACCACCCTTTGCATCTAATTGTGAACTTTGGAGGTATCTATTATTATAAAGCAGCTAAAAATGATAAACTAATATCTGCTCAATTCCCTTGACTTTGTCCAATATACCATAAGATCCTCATTTGAATGTATAGAAATGATTAAAAATGCACAGTTGAATTAACAAGACTGCATAACTTTCATTCAACATTTCTGAACTACATGGATCAGTCCCTCAGGCCACTGAAACAAACATTACAATGTGCACCTCTACAACCCTTACAAAATTTTAGTACAGATTGTCTATCATGGATTCACTATGACATTGTGGTTGCATTTAACAATATGTTTTACAAAATGGAAAATGAAAAGCACATGGGTTTGCCAATTAGCATTTTTCTGAATATTGTTGAAGAAAGAATTATCCCACCATATCATGTCTCACCCCCATCCTTACTATACATTTGTTATATTGATGACATGGTGCAGTTCATCTGTACCCCCAATACAGTAATTTCTCAAATCCAACAAATCTCTAACACAATGTCTCTCACATTAACCTATAAAAATGAAGATAGTGTCAACATTATTAAATACCTGGACCTCCACATATAATGTGATTTTCTCACATTAATTCCAAAATGGTTATTAAACCAATACATGTTCATGGTTTCATCCACCCTGACTCTCTAACACCACGCTCTCACAAACTTGCAGGTCTTAAAGTCCTCCTATATTGTAACCTTCATTTATGTAAGTTTGAATTGGACTGGAAAGACAATACATCTAAATTACATAATGTCAGATATAAAGACTATTTTGTTATACAAATCATCAGGAACTTTTACCATAAAACATGACACTCCCTACTTCAGAATAGACCCTAAACCCCAAATGTCCCTTCCCTATATACCTAATATAGCCATCACAGTACTATAATTATTATTCCCATCCATCAAGTCACTTTACATACTGCATCTCCATTGCATTGGTTTCTCAACAACACAAAGGACACCTTATCAACTGATCTCCATTCTCAAGTTGTCTACAAGATCAAAGGTCAGACCCATCTGCCTCTCCATTTACTACATGGAATCTCAGGCAAACCTGCCAACATGTATAGCACAACATATATACCTATATAATAAAGCTAGAACAAATACAGACCCACATTCAACATTTTTTGAACATTTGTCTACAACTGGCCATTCCTTTGTTCCTACATCAGCTAACATCATGTGCACTGAATGCAGTGTCATTAAATAAACAATAAATAAAGAATGCATATCTCAGGTGACAAAACTATCAATAGAAAAGAAACATGCATGCCCCTCTCAAAAAGATGGTCTACTATCCCAAATTAATTTTCATATTTAATTTTTTAAGTAAAATAGCAATAACAGCATATATATATATACATTCACTCCCATTTTCCAACTTGTACTATCTTTATGACTTGTAATATTCGAAAGGTGGTTAAGCACATACTGTTTTAAAAAATGTACTTTATGAAAGTTTTTTCTATACAGTCTTCATATATTTATGATTTGGTTTAATAACAATAAATATTTTTATTTCATTGATAATGGTTGAAATCTATTAAGTAAGTCATTATAAAGCAGAAGAGCATTTAAACCATTCAATGTTTAAATAATCAATGAGATAAGAAGTCTCAATATTTTAAATTTCCAATTAATGTTTATAAAGTATGTATATTAGAGCTGAAAATGATATAAGACTTAAAACGATACAATTTCTAATCTAATAAATGATTAGTAATAATAAATGTATTTATCTGGAGTGAATAATTTCATAGCCGTGACTGCAAAAAGATTGTCACAGATTAAATTGTTATAATTTGATTTTGATGAATACTATCGATTGTTTCCATAAATGAGTCAAATTTCCCAACCACTTGTAAAACTAATTTTATATAGTATGCCTAGTATTGCATAAAAATCATATTAACAATTAATGAGCAATTGATTGTTCAAATTTATTATTTTGGCAGTCTAAATTGCAAACAAATAAAAAATGTAACTACGTTTCATCAGTTGAAAAGATTCAAAATAGACAGTAAGTAAGAATAATACAAATGATAGAGATAAATCTAAACAAAATGTGATATCAGTTTGCCTTATATCAATAAACTTTTCATTTTATGTTTATTAATTCTTATAATAATCTTGTAAACCTCCACACTTTACTATATAAGAAATCGAAAATGATTATTACTTAATTGTGTTTTGATAAACTTTCTAGCATTTTAATTTCTGTAGCTTCACTCCTATTGTTTGCATTATTCTGAGATCCACTTTATTTAAAATCTTAATAGTAAATGAAAAATGCTTCCATTTTCCATCTGTTACTAATTTAAATTCTGTAATCTAAGTGATATAATTGAATAAATTTAAATATTAGGTTATTGTATTATTTGTTAATAAAATTCTAGTAGAACCGTAAGCATATTTGAATATCTTATATAATGAATCGTGAAGATTTACAAAGTTATTGAAGATTACTAGTAAAATTTTTTTTTTGTCCTTGGCATGTTTAGATTTGCGTTTATCATTTGCACTGTTCTGGATTACTATCTATTTAACATTTTAAATTTAAATATTATCGAGTATTATATATATATAATGTCCATTATAGAATAATTATTGTAAAAAATTGTACAAAAAATATTTTCAGTTAATTTTTTATCCTGCTTCACCGGAAACCATTTAAATTTAAATTCAGAAGAAGTAAATATGTTATATCCAAAGATTCATAAATTTTGGTATTCATACATTGTCTGCTAATTAAAGATACCCTATTTTTATTTATCAAAATTGCTTCATTATTTTTTCTTTTATTATGGTGTCACTCCTCATAAAAAATCTTACTATTTTTTAAATCAAAACTGAAAGTAAACTTACAAGTTTATTTTTTCATGATCAAAGCAAACAGATGTCATTCTTCTCATCTGGATCAATCATTTCATTTCCATTTATATTCAGGCAAAAAAATAAAAAGAATTTTTTCTACTCATGTTAAAACTGCAGGATAGCTTAGTTGTTAAATAAAAGTTTAGCTAGGTTAAAATTCTTAAAGAAAATGATCATGTGACAAATTTAAAGCATTGTAATATTAGGATATTTACTTTCTGTTGGGTATAATTGTGAAAAGAAAAAAAACTGAAAATTTATTATATATTTACACTTTTTTTTTTTTTTTTTTAAAAAAGAAATCAAAATTTGTAAAAGTTGAATATCAATTAATAAATAAAAAAAACAAGAAGAATTAAGATCTGCAAAGGATATTTATTAACTAATTAAGAAAAAAGAGAAAAAATGTTGTTGTTTTTTTCCTCTGATGGTTGTTTTCCAAATTAGTACATAAATAGAATTTTTGGAGAAATAAATAATTTTTTTTGTAGAAAAAATAAATTCGCCAAGGCTCAATGTTAGTAATTTCTGATACATTCTTATGATTGGATAAAAGATTGATATTAGGATTATTTCATCAAAAGCCAAAAGTAATGTGATTATAAAATTCAGTAGCAATTCAGCAATGGTGAAGAGATCAGTTAGAAACCCAACTTGAAAGTCTGATATTAAATTGACGTCACTACTAGTTTAAAAAATAATTTTTGAAAAGCAGTATAATTAAATGGAATTTACAAAACTATAGACTAATCTATTGTTAAAAGTTTATCATTACTGGTCTAACTATGTAATCAATTTAATTAAAAAGAATGGAAGAGAAAGAAAATACCTCCATTAGATATAATGAAGTATCCTTATGCATTGATCCATACTGCTGAGCTTATGTTACCATGACAAGAAAAATAATTTTAAATTCGAAATCTGGAGCTACAAAAAGAAAGAAAAAAGTAAAATAGATGAAACTATCCATTTGAAAAATCTATAAAAAAAAAATCCTGGTGTCAAAAGATTGACTAAACCTATATCTGTAATATTTATGAGAAGAAAGAATTATAAAAAAATCCATAGTCAAATATTGTAAAGTGTACACATTTACATTTATAAATATTATTTTATAAGAAAATTGTAATAATTGAGCATATTGAGTAATTTTTTAATCGTTTTTGTTGAAAAGATATTTTAATTAGATTAATTTTATGTGGGGCATTTTCATTTTTTTTTAAAAAAATGGAGAAAGATTCAACTTCAAATTATTTTCTTAATTGGGAAATATTTATTTTAGAATATTATTATGGTAATGAAATAACTCATTTAGATTAAATGAATTACTATTTAAAATAATCAAAAGGGAATAATAAATGTATGTTATATGAAGTTAAACTTTGGGTTGGTCACATTATCATTATTTACATTTTTTATTCGTTTGTTAGTTAAGGTTATTAAATAATTTTTTAAGAAAAGTAATAGGTTATGAAATTATTTTTGCCTTTATTCTTATAATTATCTGTTCTGCGAATTACTGGTAAGTATGATGGATTTTATTACAGAGTTGTTCTTAACAGGATTTGTGTTATCCTAGTGAAATTATTTTTTAAAAAATGAATCGATTAAGTATTATATATAGGTAGTTTATCTTGTTCACAATCATAATTACTAGAGTCCTAGTTAGCCCATAACTAATTTGGACAATAATGGTATTTGATAATTGTGTGTGTGTGTGTTGGTACATATGTGTGTGGTCATCCAGTGGTTTGTAGAAGTATATGGATGGTGTTAAGGCCATAAAAATATATTTAAATCTACTGACTTTACATTAGAGATTTTATAGCTAATTTATTGTGGATCAACACACCCAATGTACCAAGTAGCTTAAGAGCACTGATAATAATCAGCTTTGCTATAATGCTACCAACATTTTTGACATGATTATTATTGTAATTTTAGCATTTAAATAAATACATGATTGGACCAGATGGTGCCAATTAGAAATCATCTCAGCATATCGTTTGGAAATAAAATTTTAAATTTCTATTACTTTCACTCAAACCTCAATAAATGGAGCTTCTGGAATTATTGCGTAAGCTCCTTTTCTTTTATTTTATATTAACTCATTAGAAAATGAGTGCCCCAAATTTTTATTTGGATCCTCTAGAGTCCAATGCTAAAGAAATTTCAAATGCATGTTCTAACACTAATGTTATTCAGGTCTCTGATATCAATAACTTAAGCCCCCAGTTAAAACTACAACAAAATTCAAGTATCAACTCAGTTCAAACAGTAAAACTCAGAATAGTTCTCCTGACTCTAAAATGCAAATAATAAGTCTCCCAAAGCAATTAACATATAACAGTGAGTCAGAACAAAAAAATAATAAAATCATTATGACTAAAATAACCACAAGAAAATCGAATCCGATCATAAATATTGAAAAAACGCAAAAAAATATTAATAAAACCAAAAATACATCAAATTTAATATCTGCTATGTAAAAACACCAAAATGCATGATTTCATCTCTCAAAATAATCTTTTACAACTAGAAAAAGACTCATAAGCATTGACATGGCAAATCCAAATTGTTTTTAAAAAGTAGATGGCGTTCTGCCGAAAGTCTCTGATCTTCTGAATGGCCAAAAAGGTACTCAGACCCATTTTTAAGATCTAAAATTTCATATCTAAACAATAGAACACCGTCCCAATCTCCCACCCAAACCATAGCACAGCAGCAACAAAATGAAAACTATGGGAAGTTTTCTGAAGATAGTCAAAATTGTTTATCACAATGGTCACAGCAATTGAAACAGGAAGGTTCTTGGGGACTAAACAACAGAGTTA
Source organism: Epiperipatus broadwayi (assembly GCA_028023455.1). Classification (NCBI taxonomy): domain Eukaryota; kingdom Metazoa; phylum Onychophora; class Udeonychophora; order Euonychophora; family Peripatidae; genus Epiperipatus; species Epiperipatus broadwayi. The sequence goes on along the minus strand of JAQFVV010000771.1, from coordinate 177,919 downwards.
AAGTTACAGAATCCAATTCCTCAGGCAATTACCTAAATTTTCATACCAAAACCAATGATCTACCCAAGTAGAACAAACTTTCCAAACCAATTTTCCACTGCTACCATCTAAAATAACATTGCATGGCTTTAATGATAGTAACAGTCTTATGCTGCAGTTCTAAGTAAAAATAAATTCAGCACACTAAACCAAACTCCCTCCTCTTATTCTCCACAATTAGGATTACTTGATTTGGATGAGGAAGAACTTGTCACCTCAATTAACAATGAGAACTCTTTGCTTCCAAACTTATCAGACACTCAAAACTTATTGAATAACCATCAAAGAATCAGTCTTGAATTTAATTCAAAAATTCCATCAATTCTATTTCACTCCTTTTTACATTACTCAAGTGATAATACCCTCATCCTCACCACCACTGATAATAATTGTCAGCTCTTCACTTTCCAACTGCTGAAAGACTCTAATCTAGGTGATGCCATCAGAAGGATATATCATCAACCAAACAGAAGATACTTGATCCTTGAATTTCATAACATATTACAGAAAGAAAACTTCAAGAGACAGCACCTGACTCTAAATCAACACTACCTCATAACAATAAACATGAACAGGTCAAGGCTTGCCTATGGTCTCACAAGAAACTGTTATCTCAACTTTACCCAGGCAGATCTTCAAAAGTCGCTAAACAAATATGGTGAAATTACTGGTTTCAAATTTCCTGTTGAGAAAAGATCTGGTCTTGAATTACCTTCCAACACTGCAGCTTTTACTATCAAACTTGCTAAGGGCTACACTCCAAGTGATATTCCATCTATGCTTGAGGAAGCCAATTACACCTTTATATTTCTATAAGTGGAGTGCAGCCTCGGTGTTTCTCTTGTGGAGAGCGCACTCAGCTAGTCAAGGTATGCCCCAAAAGAATATGTGCCCTCTGCAAAGCTAGAAAATCAAAAAATCACAAATGCAACACCAATTCCCAGAACCAAGCCTCACCTCAAGACTCTAATACTGCTCAACAAGTAGAAAATACAGTATTTATACAACAGCCTGTTCTACATCAAGCACATCAACAATCATCAGAACAACAATTAAATTTAGATAGAAACTTGACTGAGTCAACCTACCAGCAGTTACAATTTAACAATTCTTCTCAATAATCAATAGAGAATGGCTTAAAATCTGATACTCATTTAATGTAGCAGAACTCCCAACAGCTACTATCTACAACTGCTCTTCAACAACCCGATGAAACTGATCAAGTGAATCCCACTCTTAATCAAGTTCAAAGTCAAAAATATCCATTGCTAATTCAGCCAATGCAAACCAATCAAGATGCTTCAAACAACAAGAGAAATATTCAAGACTCCTCTGGGTCCCACCAAGAAGAAAATAACCTTTCCGATTCTGACCCAGGATCAAGATCCTTTCAAACCAGAATTACCAGACATCAAAAACAGCAAAAAAGAAAGAAAGTAAGAGAACCAGAGGACTCGAGTCACAGCACGCCCCAGAGATAGCACTTAACCAAACCAAAAATCTCACTGACTACAAACCATTATATTCAGATGACCAGTCATCAATATTAAGTAACAACTCTTTACCTTTTTCCAGTCATCTCCTGCTGATGGATGACCTTTCTGACCAATAATTCTTCAGTTTGTATCTCTTCTTAATCAATAAACAATTATGCAGATTAAAATTGGTGGTGTCAATGTCAGAGGTTTGAATTCCCTTAAACATATCTATGCCATCAAAAACTGGTTACAGAAATCCAAGGTTCAAGTTGTGTGCTTTGCAGAAACAAAGCTACACATCAACTCAAACAATCAAATACCACAGTTAATGCAACAACTGGGTTCATTTCACTACTTTCCATCTCAAACTGTCTCTGCTGGCCTATACTAAACTCAGAATGCTATAATCTTGACAAAGACTTCCTGATGATCAACATCTCCTTCTCAAACTTTACACTTAATATAATATACTTCAATATCAACAGTGAACTAGTGTTTGCACATTCAACCTAAAACAAGATTAATTCCTTTCTGTCTTCTGACAAATCTCCAACAATACTTTTGGAGACTTTGAGTTATACCAAGTTCAACCATAAATACTTTCATCTTCTGAACAGAGTTTTTCTCTGTGGAAAAGACTGTTTCCCTGCATTAGTTCAACCATAAATACCTTCATCTTCTGAACAGAGTTTTTCTCTGTGAAGTCTATTTCCCACCTAATGCCTTCTCCATTTACACACATCAAACAACTTCCCTTATCAATCTACTGTACTATTTTCCACAACTTCATTACAACCTCATTCATCTTCTGAATGGAGTTTTTCTCTGTAGAGAAGGCTGTTTCACACCTAATGCCTTCTCCTTTTCAACACACGTCAAGCAACTTCCCTCATCGATCTACTGTACTATTCACCAGAAATTCATTACAACCTCAGTGCAACTCTTCATCTAGTTCCATTTACAGATCTTCTAGCCATGCAACTCTCACTGATGTTTGATTCAAACTATTCAATTCAATCTTAACTCTCTCTCACAATCAGACTACTAAACAAATCTGCAACTCTGGAATGTATTTTTTCAGACGAATACATATTATTACAAAAGGTCAAAATTATCTCCCACCAATTCAAGGGTGGTCATCATTTGTGGGAATTCTAAGCTTGTTAATTAACTCATATACCAGGAGAACAAAAGGTCCCAAACACCTTTTGGGTGAGTTGGATGCAATTGCTGAGAGGCTTGATAATTCCTCTACCTCTGACATCTGTCCTCAGTCAATTATTGAATTGAAATCTCAATATGTAGAAAAACAAAGATGCTTGGCACAATATATTGCCATGAAAATAACCAAAATCTTCCTTGCCTCCTGCAATAACTGGACCCAAAGTTATATTAGATGGGAACTGTGAGCTGCAACCAGGACCAAACCCCACAATGCTCACCATAAATCAGGTTCAGTGCAGTGGTCCTACCATGCTTGACGAAATCCACAAGCACTTCAAATCCAAATTACAGATGAAAGATTTTGAAATAGGACACATTTGAAGGAGACTGAGACTTCTCATAATACCACAGAAGCAAAAATCATCCAAAAGCTAAAAGCATATCCAGAGAATACACATCTAGGAATTCATGGCATCCCTAGATTTGTACTTCTCCATCTATCTCACTTTACTGCACCCATAGTTTGTCAGCTAATTGATGTGCTAGCTGGAGATTTCCAAAACATCCTGGATCTCCATTCAGTGGTGATGGTCCCCTTTCTAAAAAAGCATATAAACCCATCTGAATTAACTAATATTAGCCCAATTTTTATGATTCCTTTACTCATCAAAACCATAGAGTCTATAGTAAAGGATTGAATACAAGACCAGCTGTTTAAACACATTTCGCACTTCCAATTTGCTCACAAGGGATTATCAACCACTGATGCAGTACAACGCTTTCTCCTCCTGATTGAACATGTCAGTACAATGCTTTCTCCTCTTGATTGAACATGTCAGGTCTCACAGGAAAGCTAAACACATAGTAATTCAGCTAGATTTCTCCTCTGCTTTGGATGCAGTGGTTCCCTCAATTCTACTTCAAACCCTCCAGGATTACAATGTTCCAGATGTCTTCATCTGCATAATAGGAAATCACCTCCTCAACTGGTCAGTCTTCACTTCACTAGATGGAAAGCTAACTGAAGGCTTCAGACCATATTTTTCAATTCCACAAGGATCTCCGCTTGCCATCCTATGTTTTATAACACATCTGAATCCACTGCTTAAACAGATTGAAGCTAAGATTCCAGGAATCTATGTTCCAAGCTTAAAACAAACAGTACATTACATTTCCTACATGGATGATGTTTCAGTCTTGCTTCCTGATCTTTCTCATCTGCTGGCCTTCCTCCAACTTGTAAATACATATGCTAGCAGATTAAACCTCCAAATTAATTTCATAAAATCATCAATGTTGAACATCAGAACAGGACAACCAACTCCTTCTGTTCTTCTCCAAACCTCTTCCCTTTTTGGGCTTTCCAATTGCATTAACGAGGCTGGCAATAACAAAGGGGATTCAGAACCTAATACTGGATAAAACAAAGAAAATAGTTGCATCGCTTGCCAAGATCTCCTTATCACTCATCAGAAATGTTACATTATTAAATACACTGGTTTATTTTAGACTGTCCCATTACCTTTCCCTCATCAATCCTACTAAGCTCTTCAAAAAATCAATAAACTCTATGTGTTCAAACTTCTCTGGAATAGTAAGGTGGTGGTTATTAGCATGGCCAAGGCTCAAATGCCTAAAGAGCTTAATGGTCTTGGTCTGCACCCTGTCTCCACCCTCTACTTTCAAAAATCCATTTCCCTTCTGTACCCGACATACTTAAAATTGCCAAACCTTAATCTTCCAGTGGTTGTTGACCCTACTGATACTCCCCCTCCACTCACAAATAAATGGATGGGTGAAATCTGGAATCAAGTCAGTATAGTCATGAATCTCAGCAAACTAGCCCTTGATGCTAAAAAGTCTTTCTGGATCGTCTACAAATTAAAACACCAAAATCAAGCCCCGACTCAAAATGTAATGGGGCTTTCCAACAAAGTCTTGATCCAAAAGATGAATCACTGGTATGTTGAATCCAAACACATCGACTTTCTTCTTAAGCTCAATATGGCTTCTCTTCCACCAGTTGCTTTCTTGTGGCCAGGAGGGGTTTCTCAAAAATTGGACTTCAGTGTCAGCTCTGCCATTCATCTGATGAGACCATAGCCCACCTATTACACATGTGCTCCACCTTCTATCCTATCAGGAACTTCATCATTAACAAAGTAAATGTCCTATCAATTTAAAATATGATCAAACAGGGAACCTATGCATCCATCAGACTGTCCATCTTCTTGACCTTCACTTATGGCTAACCAGATGCAAAGTAATGTTTGGACATTTTAAAAAATACTCCACTTCAGATTTACATCAAGCTACTCACACAGGCTAAAGTCAGAGACTCAGCCCTTGCTCCTCAGCTGTTACACAGAGACACTTGGGGAAAAGATTGAGTTTCCAGATGAATAATCCACCATGAATATCAGGACTGTGCAGAAAGTGTTCCCCCTTTTGTTTAATCTGTATGTTTTAGATACAATGTAAACCTTTCAGTGTACAAAGAACACTTCATGTTTAAATAAAATATTTTTCAAAAAAATAAATAAATAAATAAATACATGGAGATAAAATATTAACTGTTTTTATAATATTATGTCCCATATTTGGAAATAACTAAATAATGATAATTCTTGACTGCTAGTGATATTATGTTTACTACTCATATAATTACTTGTATTTACTCCAATGCTTACTTTTTGCTTATTTTCAATACATAGTAAAAGTGTGATTTTTCTATGCTCAGTAAAACACTTATGCTTTTAAAAATGATGATTTTCATCTCCCTACATCAAATCTCATAATTCAGTATTTGATGTTTATGAATTTTTATATTATCTTCTTGTCAGATGATAAACTAATTACTCTACTAATAAAAATAATCTCTTTTATTATATTATTACTCTCTCCATGTAATATTTTTAATCTATCCAAATTAAAATGCAAAATCTTTATTATGTTTTAGTTCATGGTATTTAAACAGATGTTTGTAGATTATTCATTTTATATATTTTAACTCTGTTATATAATAATTGATATTCTTTAAATTTCTTTTCCAATGAGTATTGAGATTCTTTTATATTATAACTCATCATATTAAATAATTTTACATATTACATTCTGCTTTTTTAAATTTTTATAGCAGATTATGTATACTGGGTGATCTATTATATGCAATATTAATTATGTCAGAATATTTTATCTCTTTACTGTTGAGTTTTCCATTACAAACTACTGAAATTAATTTTTTGATTATTATTAATATTACTTAAATTCTGGTTATTGTCGATTAACCACCAAACACCACCTGAGGTCACTGTTGCTAGTCAAAAACCAATAGATATAACATTACAGGGCTGATTTACAATTTACTTTTTTACACTACTACATATCAGCACATAGCACTGGAATTCACAGGGAGGGGGATCCAATGTCTTTGCTGTTCCGAAGGATCCTCTGTCATATGCGAGACAATTTTTAAAACATTACCCATCTCAGTGCATTACTGGGCTGATTTAACTACTACATGTCAGCATGTAGCCCTGGAATTCACAGGGAGGGGGGATCTGATATCTTTGATGATCTGAAGGATCAGCTGTCACAACTTACACAACATTTTTTAAATCAAGATTATTTAATAAAATCTAAAATTTTCTTTTTTCAATTAATGTCTGATCAAAAAAAAAATTTCAACACTATTTTAAACAATTTACGAAACACAATTCGATTTGAAAATTCCCTTCTGATCAAGCCAAGCTTATGCTTTGAAAGTCTCATAGCTGTCCCTGCACAAAATATGTTTTACTCGTGATTTCTATATAATGACCAAAACATACTTTTGAAATTCATTTAACCTTAAAAATATGTGTACAGAAGCACATCTTTTGTCTTACAATTAATACTATCTAAAACTAAATCAGGTCATATAAAAAATAAGTACTTTTAATGCACATGCAAACACTTAGGACAACTTGAATTCTATTCACCCTCACATAAAACTATAGCAATCTGTGAAGTGTGTGATAGTACCATGAAGCACAAAAGCTGCTTAGCAGCCAATATGAATAGAACTGTTCTATAGGCCATGTGATCAATATATTTCTGTGCTTTTGCATGGAAACAGTGGCATCCTTCTAAAACTTTCTATAATGTCTCTAATATATTCTTTGACACAATTATTTGTGACCACTGTCTAATGTTTTCATTTTGATCATTTATATATTTACATATTTTCTCATTTTTAAATAAATAAATCTTAAGATAGTCATTTTACACATTAAAAAAACCTTTAGAGTCAGGGTATACATATTCTCTTATTTTTTTATATATAATTTATAATCAAAATATATATCAAATCTGCTAAGAATTATATCTAAATAAACTATTATTTTATTATTGTCAATCTTCATTGACCATTTCAAATTATTTAATTTATTTGGGCTTCCTTTTAGTTTACACATATTCTTTTTTTTTTCACATACAAATCTAATTGATATCTATAAAACTGAAGAATGATTTACAACAATAAAATAAAAATTTTCATTATATCATGAAATAAAAATTTTACACATCAGAACTCAAAAAATAATGCCTATTAACATTGCACACAGGCTCATTAAAAAAAAGACAATATATGAGCAATTTTAATATTATCATTTATCATATTGAATATTTGCAATAGAGATTGGAAATTACAATTGCAGTATTTCATGAGTGCCTTTTAAACATAAAAGTCTTTATTTACAGCTTAATATTAAAATTAAAAATTAATCAAAAAAAAAAAAGTATAGACGAGGAATGCCTTTGAAAATGTAAAATAGTAATAAAAATCATAATTAGGAATTGCACAAAAAGTAGTGATAATCAACTGAAGGCAATGATTACTTTTAAAATTGCAGTAATTGTGGAAAAAGTGTTGTCAAAAACAATTTACTAAAGTTTATTCAGGTAAAATAAATTTCAGATCACAGGCTGAATACACTGCAAAACAATTTTTTTTTTTTTTAATTTCAGCAGAACAATATAAATATATTTTTCTGTTAGTGATTTCTACTTTTATGGAGTAGAAAATAATTAAACAATTAATCACTCAGAAGATTAGGCAATGCTCAAGCTTCTAACAATTATTACTATTAAAAAAATAAAAGATTGTTTCTGAGGTCTGCATATAGTGATAAAAAAACAAAAAACATTTTTAGTTTATAAATGTGAACATCCTGAAAAATATTATTAAAACTTCATTACAAGCTATGTAAAAACTTAATAAAAAAATAAGCATCCTTAAATATAAAAAAAGAAAAAATGTAATTCTTAAACTTTGAGTATTTATGAAAGAGTGAAATAAATGTTTAATTATGTAATTTTTTAAAATTCATAACAGAGCTTTTATTAATATTATTTCATGTAAAAATTGTAATTTTGGTACTCTTTTAATTCATATCTTTATTTATGCTTTAAAATAAAATATATGTACATCATTTAAGTGTTTCATGATATATATATATATATATATATATAAGCAAAATAATTTTCGTTATGCTATGGTTTCAATTCAACATTATTGTTATCATTATTCATATAGAAATTTGTTCCAACCCTATCCCTCTATTATAAATTCATTCTTCATGCTATTTTTACAGAAACAAACAAATATGATGTTATTTACAATTATATATAATATGCAAAATAAAAAATTAACAATGATAACACAACTTACACAACTTTAACATTTAGACATCAGATATTCTTAATATCACTATACATTTATGATTGTAAAAATTAATAGCTGCACAGTACACATAGATCAAATTAAAAATTCATTCATTTCATTACTAATGATTTTCTATCAAGGCAGACTTTTCAAGTGCAAACAATAACAAATGTATATAATAAATTCCCATAATTCAAACAATATAATAAAATTATTATTCATTCTAACTTCATTATCGACCTAAATCCATGTTCTTCATGCTTTATCAATATAATTGAGTGCATTATTAAGTATAAAATACTTTATCTCATCTTCCCTCCACATCATAGTTTCAGAATGCTAAAATGAATCATTAAGTTTTGTTGCCATCCATTTTAAAATCGTAATCATTTTGTTAGACAGCATCAATTAAGATTCAATTAAATATTGAGATTATTTTGATTTTCTTCTGTTGCATAAATATCTTCATATATTAAATAATTGATACTCCAAATCCTCTCCTTTATATCCAAAGTAATTCACTTTTAAACAGAAAAATACACATCTTGATTGATATCCAAATCCTCTCCTTTAATGCAATTAATGGAAAACTTTTAGGAATGGAATTGTGAGTCTTATATCTTATCCAGCACATGTGTGTTCTATATTCATTATCAAATATATTTATTATATGATGAATTTGATATTTTTTCTCCCTTTAAAAACATACATGCTGCTACTTACCATTATCCTGGAAACTTACATTGAAAAATACTTTCTAAATTTTAGTAACCAAATGTCCTCATTCTCATCTAAGGCAAAATTATAACATCACATAATTTATTGATTTTTTTCCAATACATCTTTCATATAATAATATGAAAATTACAATACATAAACATTTAAAAAAAATACAAATTTAATCATACAAAGGTATCCCTAAATATTTTGATATTTCTAAAATTAATTATTATATTTCATTATAAAACACCTCTATTAATAGTGTCAAAACTCTAAACTAATCTCAATTACGAAAGCAGTGGTTATTTATATTGATCATATAAAAATCAGTCCCCATACAATGGTATCTCATTTCACATTATCAGAATATTCTAACTATAGAAAGCAATTAACAAAATAACTAAATTAGTAAGTTCATCTATACTACACTATTTAAAATATTAAACCAATTAGATTACAGGCATATCTTCAATTATCAATAAAAATACATTAAAAATGTCATTAAGCTTGTATCAAAATATAAAGAACCACTATTTTTAATATTCTCCAAGTAAATTAAATCTGCAAACACAGTGAATACTCTAACAGCATGAAAAGTAATTGCAGTCAACTCTAAAATTTAGTAGTATAACGTTTATATTGTTATAAATAGAATTAAATAATTTTGATATCTTAATTAAATTACTTTTGCCAATAATGTTGTTTCCTGTTATGTGCATATCAATGACAAATGCTAGTGCCATTTATCTTTTTTCCACTGAATTAAAACGACAGTGGAACATTTTGCTTTCAAATGATCTGTTCTATAAATATATTGTAATTGTATTTCTTTAGTTACTCATTATCAAATCCCCCTTCCCTTATTATGCTAATCCAAACATTAAAATAAGTCTTTATCCTTTTCACAATCCAATTTCTAAAATATCACTTTTGCTTTAATCTAATCAATATCTAAAAACTGCAATACTAAATGTTAGATAAAATACATAAAATCACTCCATGTGACATTTTTACAATCATTATAAAGCCTAATAAAATCTTCTAATTCCACTGTAGTTGTTATTTTTAAACACACTTTTTTTTGTTTTTGTATTATTATGTAAATTTTGTTTATCATAATTTTGTTTTAAATCAGTCTTATATTCTTGCCTTGAGATATTAAAACATTTTTATAATATAATTTTTAAATATGTTTATATTAAAAACCTATAACTTGGATTTGAATTTGTAAAAGTAATAGTGCTAATCTTCTTTTATTATGAAACTTTTTTTTTTTTTAAAAAAAAAGTATTTATTTTCAAGTAATATGAATATTAAAAGAAATTTTGAACAAATTAATACTATCACATTCATAATATACTGTTTAAAAAGATTCATTTATTTTTTTTCTCAAAAAAAAAAAATCCTTAGTCCACTCAAACAAAATTTTATGAATATCTAATGCTGACCTAAAATATTTTCTTTATTTTACTTTTAAGATCTTTAACACTTTTATTTAAACTCAAATTATTTTGACCTATATATAATTTGTTTAAAATGCAATGACTAATGTAAACAATTACCTACCATTTATTTAAATTAGTTCTTGTTTTTGTAGGTAAGTATATATAAGTCAAAATATTTTTGGTTTAAATTAAAGAGTTAAAGTTTATAAAGGTAAAAAAAATACTACTTTAATTCTGCATTATATAAACACAAGAAAAATGCAGATCATATTTTATTGCATTGAATAAAAAAACGATTAAAGAAATCTCTTTTAATAAAATATGACTAGAACTTATTATAGTATATTTGTGTGCGTTAATTTGTGCTACTGTTTGTACATAAAAAGTGTGTAATAGCAGGAAAACAATTACTAAAAAATTTTAAGTTAATGTTGGCTACTAAATTAATCCTTATAAATGTATTTATTTTATTATAGTGACTAGTTTAACTTTTCGTCTATGAATGATAAAGAAAAAAAATCGAAAAACTATTTTTTTTTAAATGATAAATTGCGACTTGTTTGTTAAACACAAAATATTAATTTTTAGTTCAGATATTCTATTGTTTTTTAATGACTTTTTTTAAAAAAATATGTAATATAAATTGGTTTTATTAAAAAAATTTCAATTGAATTTCTGCTCTCTAATTTCACTTATAAATAAATTGATGTACAGTGTGTTTTAGAACAGTTGATAATGTGTCAATCTCAGGTATGTAAAACCTTAGATTTCCAGTAGCTGACTCATAAACAATAAAGCCATTCAATTTTTCCTGTGCAGATTAGCACAGTTGATAAAATGTCAGATTGTGGGAAGTTAAAAAATTATTGTAAAATGATTCCTGTTTTGGCACTTACGTAAAATCTCAAGAAATAAAATCATTTGATTATTATTTTACCCTGTATAGTTTAATGCAGTGGTAGGGTATTATAAGTAGAAGTTTAAGATTGTCAGATCAATTTCATTGTGGGGATATATAGCATTTGAATTTCTTAAAAACCCTCAAGCAATAAAACCATATGACTATATATAATAAATTAAATATCTAATTTAAAATATAATTGAAAATGTATTACTTTACAAAAACAACTGATGTTGTAGGTAGGTTCAGTAATTTAAATAATAAATGATGTACTATTTCTAAGATGTTCTATATTATAAATTACATGACTTTTAATTATTCCAGGTAGTTAAAAAAATACATGTATGCCCTTCATTAATGTTTATTATTTCTATTTTATCACCATCAGATTTGAAATATAGTATTTTCACTTCATCTATATCCTTAATTTCTATTATTTGTGATTGAATAAAATGATAAATAAAATAGAAAATATTAAAAAATAGTAAAAAAAAAAGAAAGTTTAATTTTCTATATGTACACACACTTATAAATAAAGTTGTGTGTGTGTGTGTTTTACAGATTTAATGTGCATTTGTACTTAATATATATATATATATATATATATATATATATAATCATTAAAATCAGTTAACACTTAGACAATCTCAATATCAATAATAATCAACAATCTTAAACTACTGTCAAGGCAACCTCCTTTTAACAATAAAGGTGGAATTTCATCTTTATTTATGGTCCAATATATTTATATAAACTCTACAGATTGCAACTTAATTACAGAGATTGAAATTATTAATACAAAGAATTTTAAATAAACCTCCCTGTTCTGGATGCAGACTAATAAACAGTCAATTATAACATTACAAACTGCAATTATAAATTTCAAATTGCACCGATAGTATTATTTAAATACGAAGCAATAATAAGGGTAATAATGCTCAAGACTAATGGGGCATTAGTACACTTATTATATAAGTAATAGTTTGGATGCAATTTGAAAATTATAATCGCAGTTTGTAATGTTGTAATTGACTATATATTAGTCTGCATTTAGAACAGATTACATTTATCAGTTTAAAAGGGTTATTTAAACGTCTTTGTATCAATAATTTCAATTTCTGTGGTCAAGTTGCAATCTTTAGTGTCTATATAAATACAATGGACCATAAATAAAGGTAAAATTCCACTTTATTATTAAAAAAAGGCTAGAGAGATCTCTGGCGGTACAACTGAACAGTTGCTGATATCTTACTACCTTTGAGATAAAAAAACATTCACTTTCAATCCAGGAAGTTGCCTCAAAATGCTTTTGGATAGTCTGTAAGTACTAATTTTATTAATTTTTACATTTGCAGTTGGTTTTAAAAAGAACTCTCAATCACATAAAGCTTTATTTAATTTCCGCCTTAATTGAGCTGCACAACATTATCACTTAAGGTTCATAGCTGGCCTACAAGGCCCTAAGTCTTCAACAATTGACATGGAAAAAGAGTGTGAATTAGTTCAAAAATCCATGGTAGATAATCAAGATAAAAAAAATATAGACTTATAAGCTTCCCAGTAACAAAACAAATTAAATCAGATAATTTAGCAAAAGTAAAATGTTATGATCCTAAAATAAACACCAGCATATCGAACATTAAAACTTTAAAACTTGGCAAACAAACATGAAGGGAAAATGACAAGGATAATTTTCCTTATAATAAAGAGAAACCGCTCAAAACAGAAGGGAACCCTTTGCAAGACACTTCTGATTGAAAATTAACTCCTCATCACACAGAAAAATCAATTCCAAATGAAAAACATATGCAAACTTTAGCCAAATCTAAAACCTGCAGCAGCGAAAATATGCAAAATGCAATTCAAATTAAAACAATGTGATCAGTTGACATCAATGATATGGATACTATAGAATATAATACCATTAAGAGTTCCATCCAGCATAATAGTTTTTCTGCAAATATAGAAAAAAAATCATGAATCCCATTACACATTGACAGTAGCACCTGTAAAAAAAGCAAAAAACCCCGATCACACTAATAGTGAAGAGATTATATTAAAACTCAATCAGACTGAGCAAAATAATAAAAAAGTCATAATATTGGGGATTTGATGTTCTGCAACAAACTACACACACAAGTTTATGAACAGAAGATACCACAGACATCAGCTCTCCATCTGAAATTAAGCAAAACAATGGATATTTCAAACTTCAAGATAACAATCACGATTCTAATAATGCAATAAATGAACAATTTAGGCAATCAGAAAGAGATATAACTAAACTAGACAATACACAAAAAGATAATATGATGGCCAACACTTATGCAAATATTGTAAAATCCAATAATAAAGATAAATCATTAAGATGAAACATAAAACTCACTTCAAATAATCAGCAAGATAATAATGAAGCCACACAACAATTGATTGAGTTAATGGGTAAATTGGATGATGCATCAGAGATAGGAAAGCTCATACATGAACCATCAAACAGTTTTCATGACTAACTTAATAATCATCATCTATTTACTGAAACAGTTACTAAATTCAATGAAGCCATGCCACAAGGATTACTGAAATCTTTTGCTATCCTCAATGATGAAGCCTCACTCATTCTATCCACCACTGACCACTTACTAAAATTATTTCCATTTCCAACCAATAAACTCTTTGACCTGCTAAAAGCCCAAGATCTCTGGAAAGTTATTCAAAGAGTATCATATCATCCCAACCCTTGCTATCTAATCCTCCAATTTACAAACATCACAGCAAAACAAGCTTTTAAAAATAAATTTAGGATACTTAACAATAGATATCTAATTATCATCAATCCAAACATAGTCCATAACACCTCAATAAGTGGGAGGGTAAAAAATTGTTGTCTGGGATTCAGCATTTTTGACTTAAAAACCTTCTCATGCCTTATGGGAAAGTCAACTTTCAAATATCTTAGGGCCCTGGAATACAAGAAAAAGTTCCCCAAAATATAGCACTCCTTTGAATTACATTAAAAAAAGAAATAGTGCCATTAGATATTCCCCCCACAATCCATGTTGGAAGGGTGCCCTTTTTCATCTCATTCTGGGGAGTAGAATCGCAATGCTTCGGGTGCATGAAGACAGGACACCTGTTTCGCAACTGCCCCTCCAGTCACTGCACCTCTTGCAGTACCTTTGCCATCAATCACATCAGGGTGATTCAAAAGAAGAACATCTACAAGAATGTCAAAACATGCAACAACCAAAATCTGAAATACAATATAGTCAAAATAAAAAATTAGAGCATGAGACTTCGATCAAGCTGAAAACATATAGACATTTGACAAAAGATTCTCTTCAAAACAACATAAAAGATCAAAACCAATACCAAGAAACCGACCCACACATATGGCACCAAACACTTAAAAACAAAACAAGCAAAAACGATTTCTCTTCAACAGACACGGGTTCTGACTTTGAGCAAGAAGAAATGAACACTGAAACTGAGCAAGAAGAAATGGCAAGCCTGACAGACTCAGGCCTAACCATATCCCCAAATACTTCACCATATTACATAAAAGGAAAAAGCACCGAAACAGAAACATACGATCCACAACCTTGGTTCACAACAGTAACAATAACAGAAACATATACTCAAATGAAACCACCTCAACCTCTGATAATTACATGACATTCCAGTCCCAACCATAAGAAATGGAAAGATGAATCTCTAAAATCAGATAATGATGATATCTCAAATTCATATCATGCACAAACTGAAGTTAGTATCTCTGGGGAAATAGTTCCACAAGACTTAACATTATGGATCCTCACAACTGATCCTGAAGTCTGCCTAATGCAAAAAAACAGCCAGTTTTCCACAAGTCTTATAGCTAAGGAACAAGAAGCCAAGCTACTTACTTCAAAATGTCATTCACAATAACATCACTTAACATCAGGGGGCTTAACTCCAAAGACAGGCCTTTTGCTATTTTGCATTGGTTCAAACTTCAAAAACCAGATATACTTTGTTTATCAAAAACCAAGCTCCACTTTCATACAGACCTCACGATAATAAAAACAATTGAGAAATTTTGTCACTTTATATATTCTTTCTCCTTCTCAGCTACTGCTGGCATTGCTCTTGTCATCAATAGAAACTCAATCAAGAACTTCTTCAAAATCCTTTACATAGATATCAATTGCATTAATGCTGCTATATAAATCTGGGGTTTCCTGTTTACTCTTATCAATGTGTATCTGGTTAAAGATGAACAAATTGTACACAAAGTTATACACAATATAAATATAGTAATTAGATCGAATCCCAGTCCAATGATCTGGCTTGGAGACTTCAATCACCCTTTTGACCACTTTGAGAAAAAATATTTAAAGATAGTTAACAGAGGCATTCACAATGGGAAAGCACTCTTTCATGATGGAGCCTTCTCTTTCTATACAAGAAGTACTCACTCACTCATAGACCTCATATTCTACTCTCCTGAAATGAATCCATTCATAGAAATGCACCTCTGGCCTATTACCTTTTTGGATCATCTTGCAGTTCAAGCTACCATCAAATTGCAACAACAGCCTTCCATGCCAACTAACCTCCCTCAGATGATGAGATTACTCAACAGGCACAATGTGCCCCCCCCCAATTAATCTCAGACATATTCAACACCTTTCAAGAGCAGCAGATGTTGAATCTACCAGCATTACAAGAATAGAATACATTCATAGACACAGTACAAAAGTTCATTAACCAATACAACAGATACCAGAAAGGGCCATTACGATTACTCTCATAACTTGATAGGATTACATCTGAGCTGAAATACATCCAAGTTACAGAACACAGCATGCCAGAAATCTTACACCTAAAACATACATATAAACAAACCAGAATGACTCTTGTGGAATACATTCATATTAAGCCAGCATGCAAATATCTAGAACAACAATATTGCTGAACTACAGGCTGCATCATATGGGCCCTGGGGTCAGGAAAAAGAAATTACACACCCTCCTTTTTGTGCCTTGATGGTAACACTTACTCTGGCATCATTATGCTTACCAAAATTAGGGATTTTTATTCCACCAAACTACAGCCCATTGGAACTGTTACCAGATGATGCAAGTTTGCAAAAGATTCAAATAATCCTCACAACATTACCAAAGCCGATGTCATCTCCAAAATTAAAAGCCTTCCTGAACACAACCATCCCGGCATGCATGCAATTCCCAGATTTCTCTGATACACTTGGAAAAATGTATCATACATGTTACAAGGGGAATCAATGATCTCTTAGCCACTGATAGCCTACATCTTCCAGGGATCTATCCTATATTAGTGGTCCTTTTTATAAAAAAAGAAAAATCTACCTGTTGACCTAAATAACATTAGGCCAATATCTATGGTTCCTCTTCTAATCAAAATTATTGAAAGCATTATAAAAGATAAAATTCAAGAGAAAAATCATACCAAAGCTTTCCAGACATCAATATGCCAAGAAGGGTTCATCGACCAAGAAAGGTTCATTGACCAGTGATGCTGTCAAACCGATTTTGACTCCTCATTGAACATATCCATAGAACAAAACAATCCTGGCCGGTCACAGTCCAACTAGACTTTGCTGGGGCTTTTGACTCTGTCCGAATAGATGTGTTATTTGGTGAACTTAAGTCCTTCAGGTTCCTCTGGCTTATATTCAGATCATGGAGAATCTCTTAGCAAATCATGAGACTTTTTTCTCTAAAGGGAAAACTGCTCCTGGTTTCAAACCTTGCATCTCCATCCCCCAGGGCTCCCCATTAAGTGCTCTCCTCTTCATGATCTATACAAATCCCTTGCTTATGAGGATTGAGGATACACTCCATGGGATTTCTATCTCTTTGTTAATGAAAGCCTATTACAGCACTATGGCCAGACACATGGGCTTACAATTAACAGGAGCAAATCAGCAATTTGGAATATTAAAACAACTAACAGGATAACAGGTTCATTACAATCTATGCCTCAGCCTTTCTTGGGATTCAATATGTCCTTATCCCCCATAGCAATAAGGATAGAAATACAACAAAGACTATTAAACAAAATAGACATCACTATAACAGCCTTTCAAGAATATACATAACCACATTTGGAAAGGTATCACTCCTCAATTCCCTCATACTTCCCAAGATCATATATTATCTTGCAGGCTTTAAACTAACAAAAGCTTTCATTAAAAAAATAGAATCCCACTGTCTGTACTCTGTAGAGGTGGGCACAGATCATTTACCAGTCTGTGCACCCTTCAAAAGCCAACAGACATGAATGGACTGGGACTGCACTCAATAAAAGCATTTGCAATACAGAGAACTTACAATATAATCTTTAAACTTTACTCTCACTACAGAACCTTCCAATGTCCACTCCCCAAAGAACAAATTCTTCCCACTGATATACTGCCCCCTCTGAGGTGCACTCCCATTTGGCTTCAAACATAGATCTCATATATTTTTGCTCACATCGTACCTTCTGTGAGTATATTCAGTACAAAAATAACCTGTTGGGAAGCCTTCCGATTCAAATACTCAGAAGGCACACACTTACCTCTCCACTGACATAAACAAACAGTGCAAATTAGGCCATAGATTAAAATTGGCACCTAAACACACAGACTAATGCATGTGGGTGTGCAACTGATCCACCTTTGTTTATAATATGAATAATCATACAGTATTAACAGCTGCAACAACAAGAATTAAGGTCAAAAAGAGGAAGCAAAATCTTTTCTTTCAGTTAACAGCAATCTCCTTTGTTAAATTATAATAAATGTAAAAAAATATAATCAATAATAATAAAGAAATTATAGAGAAATACTTTTGAAAATACTTCTGAATAAGCTAATTTTATTAGATGTAATATATTTTTAATGGGTGACATATATTTTTTTACATACACACACACACACACATATATATATTATATTTTGATTAAAAAAATAATACATTATATGCTTTCTTATTAATTAATAAAAATATAAAATATTTACAATTGAGAAAAACAAATAATTACATTTAAACTATAGATATAATATAAATGTTCCATTGAACCTTTTTTACTATCATATTTTAAGAATTAATTATTCATAAAATAAAAAGTTGTTGAATAAAAGCATTTTTTATTCAAGTTTGTATGAATGATTTAATATCTTAAGGAAAAGTTAAATAAAAATTAATTTAAATTAAAATAATATCTATAATTGTAACTTAGAAAAAATAGACTACTTGAATTTAAGTACTACATTTAATATCAGCCCTGACTTTTGCATATGTAATTATTGTGACATTAAAATTGCCCACTTTTTGCAAATATGGGTATGAGAAAAGCTGATGACATAAAATGCAGAAGATATTAAATTTGTTATCCATTATTTCAAACTCATACTTCCTACCATCAAACTGTTACAATATCTATGAAATTAAAATTTCATTATTTAACATACTTCTATTTTTTTACTTAAGTTTATTTTCTTTTTGGACAGAAGTTAGATGAATCAGTAGACTTGTACTTCAAAATCTAACTAATTTTATAAATCATATATCTGTTTATATTTAAACATTCAACTGTGCTATATTATAATCAAGTACATAACAACTTACATCATTTGACAAACTCACTTTACTTATATTATCCACTATGCATTAAATTTATTGTATTTCAGTATTTAAATATAATTAAAAAAATAGATTAATCAAAGAATTAGATAAGCCCTCTAATGGGTTATTATGTAATAGGGATTATATGATATATATATATATATATATATCATATATAATCCCTATATATATATATATTATATATATATATATATATATAATGGCTAACTTCTGAATTTCAAATTATCAGTATAAAATTCAGTGTAATTGTTTTAAGAGTGTCATTTTAATGAGTCTCTTCCATGCCTACGGATTTATCATTAACTGCAAATAAGATAGACTAGAATATTATTTTATATAAAGAAAATTGTATATACTTTATTTGAAAGTGTAAAAACTTAAAAATAAAATACATTTCATTATTAAAAACCCATTTATATTAAAAATTTAAAAATATTAAAATTAAATAGACTCATAATATTTTTATTAATTAGAAAAATAGTAATTAAAAAGTTTCAATCTGTTGAAGAATGCAACAAGTAGCATGCATATCATTAGCATTACCAATTGTCAAAACACTGAAGGAAAAATATTATTTCAGTGTATTCTCACAAAATATGTTCATAATCAATCTTATATCTTTTGTTTGTAATATTTCATCTTATATTATGTCATTTCTTAAATGGTTACTTATATCTTAAGAAGCCATCACATCATTTAATTTTACTTTGCATACACTCTATTTCTATTTAGGTTCTTAAATTTTATAATAATGTCAATACATGAGCCATTTATTTATTTTGCCTCTATTTGTTATTTGCAATATACTTTTTTATACACTACTATTAGTCTCTTAAAATGTCTTGATTTTTTTAAAAAAAAAAAAACCATAAGATAAAAAGCAAAAATACATTAATTAAATCTTTTTTAAAAATAAATACACTGTAAAGTCAATATTTTTTTAAAAAAAAATAGTTCTATCAAATAATAAATACTTCATTCTACTGTAATTAGATTATTTATTCCATTTTATTGATTTCAGTTGATACTAAATAGCTTGAATATATTGTTATTGCAATTTATCAAGTGCTGTCCAAAAATAGCAATACAACCAGACAGTCAAAGATTATTTAAATAATCATTCTTTGATTTAAAATCTGACATTTCCCATTTTAAACAATTGATAAATCACACACAAACGTGGAGAAATTGAATCACTTTTAATGTAGTGAGTTTCTTTTTTGGACTTGAAAATAAGTATGTAATTTTATCAATGGAATGCAATTTTTATAAATTTCCATTGTATTTTTGGTTTCTAAAGTGCACCTATACCTACTTAGTATTTGACCTTTATGTGAGAATACATAATAGTGTCACTAATTTGTATTCATTATTTTGCTTTACAATCAATTATTCACTATAATGATTGTAAAAAAAAATTTTTGATGTTTGTGACCATTTTATGGTGTCATGGTATAGTTATTAATTAACACTATGCCATCTAAAAGCAAAATAGTGGCTTTCATGCTAAAATTGTACAGCTGAGAGTTTACTTGTATAATCATCAATATTACAGTGCTATATATTATATTTTGATTATAAACTTAAAATATGAATAATGAATATGCCATACAGTACTTTATTTAATTTTCATCCAGAATTCATGCAAATCAATCTGTACTTTATAACTGACATATCCAAAGTAAAAATGTCCATTGTTAATAATTATAACACCAAAAAATGTTTCATTCAGTATAATAAATAATCAAAATAACATTTGTATGTTGTACAACACCCAAATATATTAATACAGTTCAAATTTTATTAAATGTGTACATTAGTTTAAAATCTGTACATTGTATTTATTCACATTTATGGATTAAATTTTTTATTAATAATACTTTGCTTACAGCAAAAATTATGATCATCATATTGTAATTTAGTTATTGTAATTGTTATTTTAAAAAAAAAAATAAAGATTTTATAATAATGAACTTTATAAGATCAAAAATTACTAAATCTAAATTTAAAATAACAACCTTGCTTGATTTTAAAACATCTCATAATTTGTTTCAGGATAGGTGACATTACTACAATTGTACAAAAAATATAAAAATGGAAATAAAAAATAAAAATTTTATTCAGCATAAAACCAAAAACAATTTTGGTCATATACTGTTAATATTTAATTTTAAATTGTGTACAGTGTAAATATTAGTTAAAGTATTCAGTCAAATCACATGATTAGCATATTTTTGGTTTTAAAAAAATGTGAACAAAGTTGCATACATTATGCAGTTAATAATATTTTTGTATGATAAAAATGCAATACAAATAAACTGAAAAAGATCCATACCTTTAATATTTATTTAAATAGTTTTGTATCTTTGCCTTATCAAATACTGTACTAATGAAAAAAAATTATGGTAGTGATGTGTTCTATCATGTCAGACACTTGATGGCACTATTTCTAGCTAAATTGCTAGAAATATGCCATTTCTGCAGCCACAACCAATCCAATTGCCTTCTTTCTGTGATAAAACACAGAAAGAGTCATTTACAC
This sequence comes from Epiperipatus broadwayi, assembly GCA_028023455.1. NCBI lineage: Eukaryota > Metazoa > Onychophora > Udeonychophora > Euonychophora > Peripatidae > Epiperipatus > Epiperipatus broadwayi. The sequence goes on along the minus strand of JAQFVV010000771.1, from coordinate 156,277 downwards.
TGTTTTCAGCTACCGCTGTGGCTTCTTTCTATGCTAAAAGCACAGAAAATGCCTTCATTGGCTGCTGTAGTTGCTTGTGTTATGCACTTTATTGTAATGCTGGGTTGTCTATTTTCACTACAGTATCATGTGAGAATATGTTGACTGCATCATCTCTAAATAATTAAACTTTTCAGGTCCAACTTTTTTTCATATGAACTGACCTACTGGTACCTTCTAACAGTTTTAACAATGTCGTCACTGTTCCATAAGAACTGTGTACACCTCACAAATTGGAATTTAGGGTGTGGCACAGCTCTATTTTGAAGATCCCAATGAAAGTAACATACCCATGAGAAATTGTCTGAGACAAGTAAGATAGCTGTTTCAAACTCTGAAAATTGGCAATTGCCAGAGACCAGAGTCAGCTTTCATTTTAATAGTTTGTTATAAGTTATTAATTTTAATGGATAAATTGCAATCTAATTTACTTTTTGCCCAAAATGCAGTGTCTGATTAATTACTGTCTGAAAAGGGGTAAAATTTACTTTTATTTTTTATTTAAAAAGTACTATAACTTTTCTGCTATATTTACTATTATTTGTTATTAAAACAGTAACTTTTTATATACACACACAAAAAAAATGCCACTCTATGATTAATTACTGTCCCAAAAAGGTCAAAGTCAGCTTTCATTGTAAAATTTGGTTTGAATTTGTTAAATTTTGTGACAGTTGTAATATAATTGACTTTGATTTCAAAACACAGTGTCTGATTAATTAAGGCTCCAAAAAGGTAAAATTTACTCTTATTTTCTATTAAAAAAGGAATGTAACTTTTTATATCCACACACACACACTTAACAAAGCCAGTCTCTGATTAATTCCTGTCCAAAAAAGTTTCTAATGTACCATTGTTTGCTATTCAAAAGTAATGTAATTATTTATCAACACACACACACACACAAAAGCCAGTCTCTGATTAATTACTGTCCCAAAATGTTAGCTTACATTTTTATATTTTGTTTGAATTTTTTAATTTTATGGAAATTGTAATATAATTTACTTTTATTTCCTATTCCAAAAATAAAGACAATAGTTCTATAGAATTTCTGGCCTGGAAACATTATATCTATGTGTTTTTGCTTAGCATCAATGCCATCAAATGGCTGACATGATAGAATAGAACACTACCAAAATTATTTCCAACAAAATGGCTATTGTACTTAATAAAATGCAACATCTTGTGGCAAAAAAATGCAACCATTAGAATATTTGTATATAAAGTGCTGTTAATTTAGATATGCATAGTGCATATTGAAAAAAAGGCTTAAATATTGATTACAATATGCAATCACAGAATGCATTAAATACTTTATTTCTTTTTTAATGCATCAGAATATTGTTATTGACATGATCTGCAATTACAATTTGATAATGTATAGTGTGCTAATTTTGCTATTCTCACACTAATGATAAATAAGTCTTTATGATCAATTAAATAAGCTGTTTAAAACTTTTTTTAAAATTCTAAATAATTTCAAGTAAGAAATATAATGTAATAGTACAAATTTAAAAAACAAAAACTTCAATATGGATTTCTTTTCAGTGCAATAGTAAACAATCATGTAGAAGAACACAAAAATTGTTGCTAATATACTTTCACTTTCTCATCCATTTTCCTGTTTGTTTAGACAATTAATAGACTTTTTTCTTAGTGAATCCATTTAAAAATTTATAGCTATATACATTTTCAACAAAATCATGGCATCAATTAACATGACCATGAAAAAAATCAAGAAAATCCCTGAGCTTGAAACTGAAATATATATCTTACATCAACAGGAAAAAAAAAAATTCTAACATCTGTTCTTCTATGGGTTTATCTTGATTTACCATTGCCACTATTTTAAAAAACAATACAAAAAGAACAAAGTGCTCAAATTATTGCAGTTGCTTCTGAACTTACCAAAAATCATAAAATCACAGCATCTCATATCTAAGAAGCACGTCAACCATTCATTCTAATTTTTTTCTTCAGAGATCCTCAGCCATCAATATCTGATGCACTCCTCCAAAACAAACTAAGACTATATAAGGATTTAGGAGACAATAATGGATTTTAGAATGAGCAATTGATGATTCAGAAAGCTGGATTATTATAGATGATGAATGAGTTACCAGAAAAAACACCTTTATCTAAACATGTTTTACATGGATTTAAGCTGTATTAACATTATACATATTTTAAGTGTATATTTGTATAATACACATAGCACAGTTTACACAAGCATATAAATTTATATTAAGGGGTTTTTAAAATTACTAGATATACTAGTTTATAAAGTAATTTTTAGCTGGAATAACCAGAAAAAATTTTTTTATAGGAAGCCATTATAACTACTTCTTTTTATATAATATTCTTGCTTAACAATGTGTTTTGGGGAACTAATTGCCTTGCTAAGCAGGTTAAAGGTGTAATCGCTACCACTAATAAATACAGACGATTTCATAATCAGTAATTAATACTTAAACATACTATATATACATTTTATTACAATTTTTCAAGCTTTTCATTTATAGTTTTCACATGATTCATAATTTAAAATCCATTTTTAAAATTTGCCAACAATCTTGGCTGAGAGAAATTCAGTTTTTTCTGTAATCTATAATATTAATGAATAAATATATATTTTTTCAAAACTCATACACAATTTTTTTTGCAAAATAAAAATGCTATTTTACTTAAACTTACTTGTGTTATACTTCATGTATTCAGCTATTATAGCATCTTTCTCAAATCACATGCTATTTAAGATATCTGAAAATTTTTTTGTGCTTCAGTAAACAACATATCTAAATTTTTATTTATTCTTATTGGTTCAATTTATTTATTACTTATACAATAAGACAACATTCTTAAACAAAAAATAAAATAAACTTCTAATCCTGTTAAATATGTTGTTTTTGGAACAAATACATAGGCTTTGACTATTCTTCATCTTTTGTTCTTATTTTTCTTAAGTGGCATTAATTTAAAAATATATAAAATTTTGTTAAAAAAGGTAAAAATAAAAAAATTATTTTTAAAAATAAAATATCAACTTTACAAATAAAAAAATAATGTTATCAATAAAAAAATTCATAGCAACCTTTAATCTAAAAATGAATTTAATAAAAAAAAACTTATTCTTAATAAAATCTTTATGGTTCAATCAATTTTAAAGAATATATTAAAATTAAAATTTCCAATTAAAAAATAATAAAAATGAAATAAAGTTACTGACAAAGCCAATTTTCTGCTTTACATATGTATATTTTTGATAAGCTAATTTTATTTACATAAAATATAATATAAACCTAATTACACTTATTAAAAAATAAATATTTAATAATTTTGTCCAAAAAAGCTTGTAAATAGATAAAAACAAACTTAATTTTTGGTAACTATCAATAAAGAAGTTTTTCTAGCACAGAAATATATTTTCTCCAAACGAAGTGTATGTTTCATTTTCTTCAAAGAAATATGTTTCAGTCTTAAAGAAATATATGCTTTCTCTTAAACTGGAGTGTATTCTCTTGCAAAGAGAATTTTTTCTCTCTCCATTGTTATACTGATTGCTGCCAATATTCTAGGCAACAGCATTTACAGAACTTTTCCTGATCCTTTAACAACAACAGTTCAATTTTCTTTTAAAGTTCCTTTTTATATGTGATCTTTCTGTTTTTATTATTAAGATAAAAAATAATATCTTTGAATATTTAAATTTTGATCAAAGTTTTTTTTTTTAATTTTTCTTTGTTCATTGCATACTTTTAATTTCATTTAAAACATAAAAATTTAATACCATATGTTTAGTTCAGCATATTTCATTTTAGAAATAAATATTATTTATTTACTTAATAATTCTTTCACTATATAATAATAATTTTAGCATTATATGAAACTTTCTTATCCTTTTCAATCACACTTTTTTCTGGTAAGTAAACTTGAACTTTCACAAAATGATGTTTTTTGAGAAATTGGGAACTTGATCATAAGCTTTATTCATAATATTTGTTAAAATATTTGTTAGAACAGTAGAGAATACTTCATTATTTCAAATTCTCCATTTTAATAATAAAATTTAAATAATATCTTTCAACTCCATGATTACTTCTAATTTCAATGAAGATTTATGTACTTTTAAAAAATTCAAATTCCCACAGAATTTACTATCATAAATTGTAATTTTTGCATTAAAACTTCCTAGAGAACTTCTAACACAAATTATTCCTCATTAATAAATATTTCCATAAGATCACTGTATAATTGTTCTGTTATTCATCATAATATCAAAAATTGTGAAATAAACTTGAATATTTGTTAGATTTTATTTAGCTGATAGCTTAAAATATGAGAATAGATAATTTCTCAATAATGGCAATCAAATTAATGTTTGTTTTTCTATTGTTTATTATCAAGAAATCTTAAACCAGAACATATTGAAATCTACACATATGTGCTTGATTGTTACATAACCTCTCAAAAGCATGATTCTGAGTTTATATATTTCATTTTATGTCACTGTTTGTATTATTATCTAGATATTCCTTTAAAATATAACATTTCTTAGTTCAAAATTTTATAATCCTTTAAGTGAACCTTCTAAATCACAATTAAATTTTAAAATATTCTCTATTATCTTAGTTTAATATAAAATAGAAATTTCATCTGTAGGCTCTCAACCTTTAAAAAGAAAATAGATCATTGTTAGATCTTCCAAAATTTGTAATATAAAAATGAGTATTGCTTGATATTTTATTAGGCTATTTCTTATGTGAGAATTTAAGTTATTTTTACTTAATTAAAATAGAATTTAAATATATTTTTGTATGAATATTTTTCTTTCCATTTGATGAATTTTATGAGTATCACTAACAAAATTTTATATTTATCTTATTATTATTAACAAAAGTTTCTGTTTTGCTTATTAAATAGCATTTATTAAATTTAGTACACTCGTTAAAATTATTAAGAGACAATCATTTTTCTAGATTTCATCCATTATTATTTAAAAGTGATAAGTAAAGCATCACTTCATAGTTTTAGCAAGTTTAAAAAAAAAAATAAAGCATCACTTAATAAAGTCTTGTATTATATACACTCTACTGCTCAAACTGTGCAAAACCTTTAATGTTAAACTTCTTTGAACAAGTTATTACTAAAAAGTTTAAACCTGTCAAAGCTCTCTTCGGCATTGATCACGTATTGCAATATAAGTTAATAAAAAAAAGATCAACAAAGGTGATAGTAAGTACTTATATTTGCATGCAGAATTACAGTTAAATATATCAATTACTTCCTATTTTTATCTATCCTTGTGTATTTTACATTATTAAAATAACTTTCAGATTCATTTGTCCAACAATATGCACACAGATATATTTTCTGTGTAATTAACATTAACTACAAGTGCATGTATACATAATTTATTAATTATATAATATGATTAAAATCTAATAATTTATATTATTAGATTTTCAAAAAGCCTAACTATATATATATATATATTCTTCTCTCTACATATATATATATATATATATATATATATATATATATATATATATATATATATATATATATATATATATATATATATATATATATATATATATATTAGAATGTGATAGGATAAATATAAAGCTAGTTATATATATATATATATATGTATACCTAGCTTTATATTTATCCTATCACATTCTAATATATATATATATATATATATATATATATATATATATATATATATATATATATATATATATATATATATATATATGTATGTTGTGCCAGTATAAATGAGGTGGGAATATAGTGAAATGTCCTTGAGATAGAGAATCTGTTAATCTGAATTAAATTATTTAACTGTAAAGATATCTTATACATTTGGCTGATCTTCCCAATTTATACCCATACAATATTATAGTAACTTGGTTAGTAAGAACTGCTAGCTCCTAAAAGATAATATAAACGTGAAATAATGATCTGAACACTAACCATCATATTGCTTAGATGTTATTTATAATGATTATATTGGTAAATGGAACAAGTAGTATCTGAACCAATAGCATAATATGATAACAATAGTTTATTTATTATTAATAAATAGTCTAAAAACATAGTGTTTTAAAATAGGGTAAAATAAATTTTATATGAATATTTGTATAAGATGTTAGAACTTGTAATGATGTGAGACAAGAAAGAATCTTATATTGGTAACTATGAGAAACCATAAATCTTAATAAAAGGATATTAATTGAAAACTTTAACTTATGATAATTTAATAATATAATAGATATAAGAAATTAAATAAATTACTTATAAGTGCTTGAGATGATACTATTTTATAATTTGAAACAATTGTGATTGTTTTCTCCTAGATATGCTTATATGTTTTATCATCCATTCTCAAAAAAAAAAATAATAATAATATAAATAAGTGTAAATAAATATTCTAAAATTCTAAGTAAGACTAAACCATCTATAAAGTTCTGATTTTCATATTTTATAAATATACAATATTAATAGAACACAATTATCCAGAGATTAATAAAGTTTTTCATTAATAAGTAATGTGGTTTTATGCAAGAGCCTTTGATAATAATAATCATTCATATAGTTGTTACACATATATATTGGCAGAATGTGTTGAATACAGTTAAATTTTAGTTTGAAAATATCTGCACAATTTAGTTACCTTAATTGTTTTTTGAAGCCACTGTTTTATCCCTGCGATGTCCGATAATCTTTAAATACAATAATATGCATACAAGCCTAAAAGCTATTTACAATAGATCCGGTTGATAAGCACAAAATAATTTTGAAAAGTCATGTCAAAATACGGTAACCAAGGCAAATAAAGGAAAAAAAAAATCGATATATATTTTATAAATAATCCATTCTTTTTCTAACTGTTAGCACCAATACTTAATTTATTTAATAATATTGCATGTCAATGAACATAGAACAATTTTCGAATGTCAAAAGTGATTTGGTTGGTATTAAGTAGTCATAAATATTTTGTTTGTCCGAAGATAACCGATAGTTTCCTTTTAAGTAGCTATAGCTTAGAGTTTCTCCACATAAAATTACATAGATATATACATTCTTCCCCTGGCAGGCAATAAAAAGTTTGTTAATAGTCCAATTTTCTTTTGGAGTAAATAAATATATACATAAGAGAATATGCTTAAAAAACAACTTCTATATCATTTTTGTTGAATAACGCGATCATTATTGCTATAGTTATCTCCTTGATTTGCTGGTGATTATTTTTAGGAAATTTTATTAAGCAGTTATCGTTGTTATTAAATAGATTAATTATTATAAATATTAGTTACACACACATATGCAAAGATTTATACATGTGAAAGTGTCAATTATTGTTTATCCATTAATATTTTTATTGGAATGTATATGTACATATAATGACTAATAACTTTTCGAGTAAAATAGTGAGCTAATATTTAATATAATTTTTTTTTCATATATGATCCTATTTTGGTTTAGAAGGTCCTACTAGGTGATACAAATTCCCTCACTAAAAAAATGTTTTATTATTATTATTATTATTATTATGATGATGATTATTATTATTATTATTATTATTATTATTATTATTATTATTATTATTATTATTATTATTATTATTATTATTATTATTATTATTATTATTATTATTATTATTATTATTATTATTATTATTATTATTATTATTATTATGATGATTATTATAATGATGATGATGATGATGATGATTCTATTAAGACAAATAGGTATTCTAAATTTCTTCTGTTTTTGAAACTTCTAGAATGACATGTTTCATTTATAGTAAATTTTTAATTTAGATTGCATCCAGCAAATTGTATTCACAAGTAAGCAACCAAAATGCTTAGGTATATGTTATCCATTAAAACTTTAAAACTTTTCTTTCTTATCTAAAGAATATTTTTAGCATACTTCTATCAATAAATGATAATTTTATCATTCCATGAAATGCAAAATACTTTCCTAAATCACATGAATGAAAAAAACACATTTGGCCAATTTATTTCAATAAATTAATATAACAAAAGTTATTATAACAAAATACCCTAATACAAAATTTATCTTTGGACTGAAGGGAATTTTATGAGGTGAAATGTTTACCTGTTAATCCCCCCATTTCTTGTTTGCTTATCTCCAACTCCTAAATGTAAGTTTCCTTTATAATAAAAATAAATTCATTTACTCTCTGTTAAACATCTTTCAAATAGTATTTTACAATCATGACAGATATAGAGAAAATGATGAGGCAATATATAAAAGATAATACCTGCTTATCCTTTTACATCAATTACCTCTTCTTTGTCATCTAAACATTGTAACTTTTTAACTCCTTTATTATGTACTTTGTTTTGGTGATTATTTAAGTCTTCTACAACTCCTGTTCTATATCTACATTCAAAGCATTGAGGGCCACAATCAGTATCATATGGTTTGTGTGCCCTTTTAATAATCTTAACATTTTAAAAAATATTATTATGAACTATTTTCTCATATTTATACAAAATTTGGTGCCACTTAGTTTTATAACTACAACAGGAAGGTTTAAAAGATTTTCCAAGAGAATGCTCAAGTTTATGCTCAATGAATAGATTCTTCTCCCTACTGTCCCTTCAGCTATACTTATTTGTAATGAATACTTTCATCTTACATTTCTGGCAATAGCTTCTGATTCCTACTTCTGTAATCACCCTTTTGTCAACTTTTACAGAACTTCCACTTTATCATTTTGCATTTCCTACCTAAAAATTTTGTCACAAAATTTATCTTGCATTATTGTTCGCTTAATTGTTGAATTATTATTCATTTTGCATTCAATTCTGATTTTAATTATAGACATTAAGCTTTATTATATTTAAATAAATTTTTATATTGGTTAATGAATGATGGCATACATTACATTCATATCAAATTTATTGTTCTGAAAACAAGTGACAATTCTCAAAGATTTGGTCACAAGTCTTACAAATAGATAATTGTTGACTAGCATGATCTTTATGATGATATTAAAATACACTGTCCATGTAACAAGCTTCGTGATCACATAATTCATTATGGCATATTTCCATGTCAATTTTATGTTGTTGCCATAAATGATATTTTAAAAGATGCCATTGTTTAAATGTCATAGAACAGTCAGAACTCTGGTAATTATTTTTATCACAATTGTGACATTTCAAATGATAGTTTAGATTTTCATTCTCAAACCATAAATCATAATTTCATTCAGAATATTCAAAATTATTATTTGGTTTTTCTAAATTTCATCTGTTATGCTCTGTAATGGGTTTCTCCAGTCTAACTGATCCCAGCTTCAAGTTGCTCGAATTCCATCATTTTTAATGCTACCATAAAGATTCTACGTTCTTTTTAAAGGTTAAAAAAAGTTCTGTAAGATGTTGCCCTCTCTTGAATTATTTTACAAATAAAAAATCAATAATATAAAAATTTTAGGTTAACAATGGAAAAGGGCAGTCCGGTCTTGATGCTGATTGGTTGTTAACTATAGAGGACAAAGAAACATGCTTGTCAATAATTTTTACCGCTACGATTTCTTTTGTTTCATTTTGAAAATAATAAACAAATGCTTTAGACCATTTTAAAAGTATTTTTGACATATTATAAAATATTTTGATAAAATATTCTAAAAATAAAATTATTATTGAAAAATAGTTAAGATTTTAGTAAAAATTATTTACTTTTCTGCAATGTAAAATTGAGAAAGAAATCACTGACATCAGCAACACTTTTTAGTTGGTTACTAATGTTCATTTTAGATTTGCTGCTATCAAATACTTTTATAAATATAAATAAAAATTTATTTTTGAAAAAACTTTCATTCACTTTCATAACCTGACAAATTATTAATATACTTTTTACAAATGAAACTAAAGTGAACATAATATTAAAAGATGAATACATTTTTACAGCTGAGTTTGTGAATTGACTAATTAAAAGTTTAGAGTTTTACCTCACTTGGCCAATAAAATTAATTGTCAGTGCAGTGGTTAATACTATCTAATCAGAAAAACTATGATGACAATTGAAGTAGTTAAATTTCAGCTTTTCATAAACTTTTGTATAAGCTGATATCAGAAAAAACTTTTCAAACACCTCCATTACAACATTTACAAATAAATCATTGGCTTTAAAAATGCAATTCTTCTTGACAATGAAAAGCAAAAATGGCTAGGTAATTTGTTTTTGATTCAGAAACAGAACAAGAATATACATTAACCCTTTTGAACTGTCTTAGCATTCTGACAGATTTCTTATTCTCACTTACTTTAAGCTTTCAACTTTCACTTATAAACTATTATTATTTATTAGAATATAATAAATTTGACTTCATTTGATAGATATTTTTGTTTAAAAATTTAATAAATTTTAAAAAATCACATTTGATTTTCAGAATTATTTTTAAAATTAGATTTTAATCAAAACAAAGTGCTGTTTCATCATCAAATTTCAGCTTGGGAGAGATTTAATTTGCAAAATGAATAAAATCTTCTTTCTTTGATGTTTGTTTTAAAAATCTGAAGAAATTATTTTTAATATCAATGTAAATATATCAACTTATGCTTTAAAAGTTTAATTTTTTTGTAATTTTTACAATATCGCTAAATATTATAACAGACTGTTGAGCGACATATTTCTAGATAGTTGTATTTCCCACAACTGTAATCTCTATAGTAACAATATTAGGAAGAATATATTGTTTTATATTTAAAAATAAAATATCTCTGTAAAAAATCAATATGAAACACAATATATATTTTTAATTTTCAATAATTTTTAGTCAATTAATATACAAAAATGATCACAAACATTCCAAAAAATAAAGTTTTTAGACCATCGTAATATTTCTCAAAGTAATCATGCAAAGTTTAAGATTGCCAAATACATAATAGGTACCCATCATCAGATACTTTGAAGACCTACTTATTCCATTATCCTGACTTCTTTTGAATTTTTTTGAAATTAAAATATATATGTGGGAATTTTAAAGCTGTAAAAAAAAGTTCACAAAATTTCTCAGCAAATGGTGAAAAATGCAAATACAATTTTTTGTCTTCCAGCCTGAGAAAGTTCAATAATTAAAAATGCAATGGTTAATATTATACCTTTACTCCAATTCTTCCAACTTTGTGTCAGATATATTAAATCTATGATTAATTTCATTCTTTAATTCAATCTTTTGCTCTTTCAAACTTTTATCTAACTATTCAACTTTTGATCAGTCTCTGGCTTTTGTTCTTTTTTAGTATTATTTTTATCATATCTTCAAATCTTTTAACAATACCTGCCCCACTTGCCTCTGGTCCTATTTCTTTATTAATAGCTCCCATAATAATAAATGTAGGTATAAATATGTGAAAGATTAAATTACTATTTATTTTAGACAATATAAAAAGTATTTAAATAAATAGAAACAATATTTCATTATTCACATCTACCTCCAGACAAACTATCATGACTATAAAATGTATAATAACTGAAAAGTTCAAGAAATCATATCTTTCACCTTTATCATAATGAACTTCTCAAGCTATATGTTGCCAGATTATGCAGAAATGCTTTATCTGTAAATTAAATGCATGCAATTCATTAATCACAGGTGGCAGTGGTTATTGATTGAGACAAACATCAGGCACCAAAACTGTACTGTAGTCAGAATTTCAGATGCAACCTAGTCTTGTATCAGTTATTAAAAGCACCAATAATTAGTTTAATACTACACTTGAAAGCTTTTTTGCATATTCATGTAGAATTTATTAATTGAGCCATACATCATGCACCAAAACTGTACAGTTCCAGAGCTCTAGATGTGTTCCAGCCTTGTATCAGTTATTAAAGGCACCAATATTTAGTTTAACATTATACTTGGAAGCTTTTTCTGCTCAATCATATAGAATTTGGTTAGATGTTTATTTAAATTATATAAAACTTAATGTTTGAAGATTAAAATCATCATTAACTACACATTTTTCTCTATTTTAAATACACATTTTTATTATCTTTGACTTCAATCTTCATCTGATTAAAGACAGTAGTTAACCTTTTCCTAATTTTTTTTTTTTTCAAAAAAAGTGACCAAAATTGTACATTTTTACAATTACAGACATATGCATATATGCTATCACATAACTCAAAATATATGAAAAAGAAATGCTAATTTTATTTATTGAAATACATTATTATAAATATATATAAATCAAAAGTTTTGGATCATATACATTCTAAAATGTAATTTATATTTTATATGAAAAAAAATATATATTTATATATTTTTATTCAAAAAACCAGATGGATATACTGAGGGGTGAAAAATGAATATATATATATGCTATCACATGACTCAAAATATATGAAAAAAAATGCTGTTTATTTTATTTATTGAAATACATTAATATATATATATATATATCAAGTTTTGATTCACATGCTTTGTAAACCCTAAAATATTTTGTAAAAAAATACAATAGATATTCAAACATTTATAGATAAGAAAACATCATGTGATAGTGAAAATTTTCAATTGACAAAACGATGCTGCATATTTTCAAAATCTACAAAATCACCCTTATTATTTATTGCAGAAAATATATTTATAATTTTTGAAATATACATAATATTTAGTTAGTATTATTTACTTGACTTCAAAATAATATTTGTGAGAATAAATTTCAGAAAATGCACGCAAAAATATGAAAGTTGAAGAATTATTACAGATTCTAGATATCTGAATAGAAAGTCAAAGAGCTTATTTTCATAGAAATATTTTTTAAAAAAGAAAAATAAATCATAAATAATTATTATAACTTATCATTTGAAAGAATAATGCAAATTACTAAAAAAAATTGAAAATTATTTTGCAGAAATCAAAGAACATCTTTTCTCTATACAGGTAGGAAAAAGAGTCAATATGGAGTTTCCAATTATCATTCATGGAATAGCAAATAAATCATTAATTATAATTGTCATCTATGTGAAACTTTACAAACTAATACCTGAATAGTATACGCATGTGCTAGAATCGAAAAAACAGAATTTTTCAGACAAAACTGCTGACTGTTGTCAAAGGAAAATCAAAACACAATATCGCATTGTGTACAAATGCAATAGGGGGCGCTTTGACTGCTAATTCACATATAGACCTAGGTAAAGGTTAATCTATGTAATTTACTCATCTCAGATAGCAGTGGTTTAAAAATCAAGCCCCACATTGGGTGACAAAATTTTCTAGTATAAATGGGGTAGATGTGGCAGGATGCCTGTGAGATAGATTATATTAATCCTAAATTAAATTTTATAGTAAATTTAGCTAAGTTAATGAATAATAAAAATACTTTATATGTTTGGTTGATCTCATCAATTTATATGCATATCATATCATAGTAACTTGGTTAGTAAAAACTTCTAACTCCTAAAAGGTAATACAAATATGCAATAATGATCTGAATAGTAGCCAACTTATTTCTTAGTATTGTTTATAATGATTATATTGGTAAATGAAACAAATATCTCAAACCAATAGCACAGTATGAAAACAATAGTTTGTTTATTATTAATAAATAGTCAAGAAACACAATGTTTTAAAATAGGGTAAAATAAGTTTTATATAAATATGTTTATAAGATATATGAACCTGTAGTACTGTAAGACAAGAGACTTATATTGATAACTATGAAAAACCAGATATGTTTTTAACTAAATATTAATAAAAGGGTATTAAATGAGAACTTTAACTTATTAGGATTTAATAATACTATAGATATAAGAAATCTAAATAAGTTACTCATAATTACTGGAGTTGATACTAATTTATATTTTTGAACAATTGTGATTGTTTTTTTTCTAGTTATGTTTATGATGTTTTATCATCCATTCTTAAAGAAAATGACTTAATATAAACAACTATAAATAAACATACTATAATTCTAAATAAGTCTGAGTACTTTATATGGTTCTGGTCTTCATATTTTATAAATATCTAATATTAATAGAACACAATTATCTAGAGATTCTTAAAGTTTTTCATTAATAAGTGATGTGGTTCTATATAAAGAGGCTTTGATAATCCATTCATGTAGTTATTATGCACATGTATTCACAGTATGTGTGGAATATGGTTAAATTTTAGTTTTAAAATATCTGCATGATTTACTTTATTCTAATTGTTCTTTGAAGCCACTATGCTTTATCCCTGCAAGGTCCGATAATCCTTAAATATAATAATGTGCATGCAAGCCTAAATACTATTCATGATAGATCCAGTTGATAATCATGAAATAATTTGAAAAGTCATATCAAGAGATAGTAACTAAGATAAATAAAATGAAAAAATCAATGTTTTTCTATATATAATCCTTTAATTTTTCTGAGGGTTAGCACTAATACTTAATTTATTTATTAACATTGTGTGACAATATTCCATTGCTGATATATGCATCTATTTTATTGGAGATTCAAGAGATGACTCTTAAACATTTTCCATGAAATACAAGAATTTTCAAATTCCAGTTTCAGTTGGTACTAAGTAGCCATTAATATTTTGTTTGACCAAAGGTGGTTGTTAGTTTCCTTTTAAGTAGTTGTAGCATAGACTTTCTTCACATAAAATTTCATAGATGTATACACTCTTCTCCTAACAAGGAATAAAAGGTTGGTTAGTAGTTTTATCTTCTTTTGCAATAAATAAATATATAAGAGAATACACATAAAAAACAATTTCTATATCCTTTTTGTTGAGTAATGTGTTCATTGTTGCTATAGTTATCTCTTTGATTTGTTCATGGTTATTTTTAGGAAATTTTATTAAAAAGTTATCATTGTTACTAAACATATATATATATATATATATATATATATATATATATATATATATATATACAAGCTATATAGGTCATGTGATATATGACTGATTTTTACTATTAGAATTTTGCTATTAGGTATTTGGCTATATTAAATTGCTAAGTCTACTAATATATGGGATCTCTGAATTTAGTTCAGGCTCATATAGTTTCTTTGGTTAAAGAGCTGAGTTTGCAGACATGTAGGTGTCTGAAGATTTGGATCTTTTTCTTAATATTTAAGAATTAAATAAATGTTTGGCTTGAGTGAATATATATATATACATCAGTTACATACACATATACAAAGATTTATACATGTGAAAGTGTCAATTATTATTTCTCCATTAATATTTTTACTGGAAGGTATGTGTACTAAATAATAAATTTTCAAGTAAAACAGTGAGTTAATGTTTATTTTTTTTTTCATGTATGATCCTATTTTGAATTACAAGAACCTACTAGATGATACAATATCCATATCAAAAAATAATAAATTATCAACCTTTTTGAGCATATTATCTTAATATACATGAGAGTTGATTGATAGACAAATATAATATTACTACTAACACTAATAATGATATTAAATTTACTTACAGTTGATACAGTTGAAATCAAGATATAAAAACAGTACTTACCTAAAAAAGAAAAACAAATTAAAAAAACTTAATAATTTATAAGTTACATATATAAAAGTTAATAGAGAATATAAACAATACTCTATACAACAATAACAATAAACAATAGTTAAAACACTCAAAATTTCAGTCAGATTCAAATGGTCATGTAAAATAAAATAAAAAAACTGCAAAAATATGTATTTCCTATGAAAATAAAATTTTAAAAATGATGTAATTCATTTTTCTATACTTTTTTTTTATAAAATTCAAAATATTTTTCATAAGTTTAAATAAAAATATATGATTAAATTAAATAGATCATATATACATTTGATATGGTAAAAATTAATACATTATCACACATAAATCAAATTGGAAAAAAAAAACCTCATTAAAATACTGTGTAATAATAATATTTGTGTATATTACAATGTCCAATATTCTTATGGTATATATTATCAGGCAGGAATTAAATTGAAATATTTATAAAAATATATAAGATTATGTAATATACAATTACATTCATATCGGCGTTTTCAAACCAAATTGTGCAAACGCTTTTTGCGAGTGTTAAATAATAAATGAATAACCTCTGACCCATACAAGATATAGAATTTATGGGATTCCTTTTATTGCTGCATAAATTCTATATCTTGTATGGGTCAGAGGTTATTCATTTATTATTTAACACTCGCAAAAAGCGTTTGCACAATTTGGTTTGAAAAAGCCGATATGCATGTGATTACAATTGTATACAGACGCTATAAAAAATAAATGCTGATTTGTAATATACAATTATAATATATTTACACATGTCATCCTTATAAAAATTGGGAAAAGAAATATAAGTATTTGCAATACAAATCAGATAAAGCAGAGTATTGCATTGATATAAAAAAAAGTCCTGGAAAGTTTATTATTTTAGTTTCATAATGAAAATTGTGACAGATTTTCTCTATCCCAGGTGACTGCAGTGCCATCTATGAATCAATATATGTGTTTCATAGTGACACAGTTTAGCTATTCACCATAAAAATTTTAAGGCATTATCAATCTGCATTACATGTTATAAACATTAATATGACAGAGTATTTTGTACTTTTGTAGAAAATTTTTTTCATGGAAATTTTACTTTTAAAAATAGCCAAAAGTCAGTAGAAATTAAATTTGAAAAACAGAGCAGATGCTCAAGCACAACAATGCTTTTTTGCATAAAAAAACCATCCACAATAGCAGTAATTTGGGCCACCATTATCATGCAATAATGACAAGAGACCTGCTAACTGTATTCAGGTCTCTTGCAGAGACTTTTGGCTCACAAACCAATTGAAAATACCCAAATAATAGTTAATGTTTACTGTCTGTTCTTTGGAAATGTATTTGTTTTAATATGTCTTTAGAAATAAAAACAGTGAGAGGTATTTTGATTCAGTACTGGCAAACATTTATTACATTGTTTGATAAGAATCCTGAATCTGCAATAATAGTTCTTTATATATATATATATATATATATATATATATATATATATTAGGATGTAACACTATATATATATATATATATATATATATATATATCTGTAGTGTTACATCCTAATATCTTTTAATTAATGCAACAATTAGGCACAGTGCATAAACACACCTACTTTTATTAAATATTCCATTAAAATATGATAAACAGTGGTTTGGGATTACCAGTGAATTCTTCTGTCATAATAATTTAGAAAAATTTAAGTAACAGTTTGCAGGTTTTCTTCGTTTTCATTGTTTTTGATGTGACTGGGCAATGATCCTTTTCGATGTTTTCTCTGCCATCATAAAATCTTGAAAACTACCTAAAAATATTCTTATGACTCATGGCTTCACTACCATACACAATTTGAATCCTTTCAACATTTCAGCAACATTTTTACCAAATTTAAAACAAAATATAATGTTGAATCCATCATGAGTTAAGTAAGAAAAATACTGCCATATTTCACATCATCAGTCAGAATCTGGATACTCTATCACCTTGAAATTCTTGTGATAAATAGCTAAAATATGTTATTATTTAACACAACAATTGGTTAAAATATCACACTGCAGAAAGCTTGGAGACAGAATCAATCATTCTTTCACTGTGACATACTGTATATACGTAGTTATCAGTTGCATACTAATTAATATTTATAAACTTGATATGTAATTATTTATGCATCAGTATTTTAACATGATTATAAATTAATTCTAATTTGTAAAGTTTAATAATTATCCAAATTTAAAAAGATTGTAATTATGTGTGAGTGTGATTAAAAGATCAACTAATATCATGTCAGATTTCCATTCTTATAAAAATTGGAAAAGAAATATATATATATATGAAAAACAAAAAACAAGTTAAAAACTTGCTAATGCTTGTATTTATGTCAACAGATGGCGTTCTACCAAAAACACCGTCAAGCGTATGTTTACATAAACGTCAGAGCATGCATTCACTATCTCTAACTTTAATTCCACTTTCAGATCATGATTTCAAGCTATTTGCTATCATCAGTGAAAGACAGGAATTTTTAGAAACTAGATTTAAACACAAACTCTGAGCATTTATGAAACAGTTTCTATTCAGCTGGCAAGTATGAATCTTTTAGACACATAATGTCTTCAAACTCAGCACAGCAAGCCAGATAGCTATATGGGTCTGATCTCAGTTCAGCATGACCATATAGTAGAAGCCTCTGCAATATATATCATTGCTAGAAAGACCTCAAAAGTACATTTATGAAAAACAAAAACAAGTTAAAAACTTGCTAACGCTTGTATTTATGTCAACAGATGGCGTTCTACCAAAAACACTGTCAAGCGTATGTTTACATAAACATCAGAGCATGAATTCACTATCTCTAACTTTAATTCCACTTTCAGATCATGATTTCAAGCTATTTGCTATCATCAGTGAAAGACAGGAATTTTAGAAACTAGATTTAAACAAACTCTGAGTGTTTATGAAACAGTTTCTATTCAGCTTGCAAGTGTGAATCTTTTAGACACGTAATGTCTTCAAACTCAGCATAGCAAGCCAGATAGCTATATGGGTCTGATCTCAGTTCAGCACGTATATATATATATGGTTCATTTTATATTTGCAAAGCACCTTTGCTAAAAAATGATAGTTCAATATAAACATTACTTGGAAAATATATCATTTCATTATCTATATATAAAAATAAAATATGGGAATTATATTATATATTATTTTGTTTTAATTTCTGATGTTTTCATGAAATAACATTCATTCTTGTCAAGATTAAAGATATTGAGTGCAAAGTAATGAACAATTATTCTTATATATATTTGATAGTTGATTATTTTTTCTTGGTTTTTCTTAATGGATGACATTTTAATATTGTTTACTACAAGCAAACAGTTTAAACTTTGTGGCTAATTGTTCTAAAATGCAAAATATAAAATGTGATAACACACAGGAGCACACAAAGCTGAAGACAAATAAAGATTTTTTTTTAATATATATATTTATTTACGTGGCTAAGTATTTTTGAGGGTCAGAGCCCTCATATTCATAGCCATCTTGTAAATAAACAAGAAATTGATTAAGAGCAATGTAAATTTATGCCAGTGCGATAGTTACTTTATTGCTAGAGATAGCGACGTTTTAAATAGAAAAATCCAAGAAATGGAATACTTAACTATCGCATTTGCATAAATTTGCATCGCTCTTAATCAATTTCTTGTTTATTTACAAAATAGTTATGAATTTGAGGGCTCTGACTGTCGAAAGGGCTTAGCCATGTAATTAAATATATATATTTTTTAAAAAAATTCTTTATTTATCTTCAGCTTTGTGCGCTCATGCGTATTAACGCATTGTTTACTATGGAAGTTGAAAATGACAAAACATTTTCTTTTCTAGATGTTTTAATTGTTAAAAAAATCTGATGACTTTTTATCAATATGTATTTATAGAAAATCCATTCATTCTCACCATCATGCTACTCATATATTTTCTGTGGCAAAAATATTTTGACGAGAGCATATAGTTTGTCTAATAAAGAACATCTTGATAAAGAAATAGCACTAACTAAACAATATTCTACTTTCTAATGATTATAATAAAAAAACATCACATATAAAGTTTTACAAACCATTGATACTAAGAAAAAAATGATAAAATTAACAATCTATTAGTTATAGACTTTTTTTGCCTTATATCACAGGAGTCATTGATAAAATCAATAAAAAACTATCTAATTTCAATATTAAGACTACCTTTTCACTAGCAAAAAACTATTGGTGATTTTTTCTTTAAATCTAAAGACTGAGTACATTTGGAATACTGAGGTGTTTATGAAATTCCATGGTCACAGTGCTTAAAAAGTTATGTGAGCTAATCATCAGCTTTAAATGATCACACATTTGATTTTGATAATGCTACAATATTAGATAAATTGAAAAAGTGTGATTTAAAAATCATAAGACTCTATTAAAATATTGAAATGGCACTGTGGTTTAAATAAATCTGATAAAGCACAATGTATTTCAGCCTTGTGGATGTCACTTATTTTATCTCTTTCTTCTAAAATCAACTGGAAAATAATTATTTATAAAACTGAAGGAAATAAAAATTTGTTAATCCATTTATTCTGAATAACGAACTATCAAATTTATATAAAAATGACTATTATTTATTTCACTTCTCAATCTTGTTATTACTTAAAGTATAACAGTTCTTCATTAAGATCTTAATCTTGACAAGTATGAATGTTATTTCATCAAAACATTGAAAATTAAAACAAAATAATGCATGGTATAACTGATAAAAAAACTTATTTTCATCATATAACTGTAAAAATATTACATAAAAATTAGATTTTCATTTAATAGAATTTATTTAAGTGCAAAAAAAACTAATAGTTTACTATATCCACAACTTTGGGAAGGTAATCATAAATGGATTACTCTCTTATTAACATCTGGCTGGAGTTTTTTTCTAAATAAAATTATAAATGAGAATTTTCACATATTAACATATGTTCATTAATTACATCTGTTAAAATTATTAAATATATAT
>JAQFVV010000771.1:0-135169 GCA_028023455.1 Epiperipatus broadwayi | reverse complement strand
ATATATATATATATATATATATATATATATATATATATATATATATATATATATATATATATATATATATATATATATAAACAAAAAAACTTATAAATCCAATAAATAATATTATATTTCAACCAGAGGACTGCTTTTCATCAGAAAGAAAAAAAATACACAGTAAAATGGCAATAATCAAAAATTACAGATTTGGTAAAAGATTAAAAATTTAACAAAACCCCCCTGATTGGTCACAAAATCTAACACAGAATATCTACCCAATCAATGACAAAATTCAAACAAAAACAAACAAACAAAAAAAACTACATTCCCTCCTAATCAAGCTTAAATTCTATTTAAATTAAAATATAAAAATAAAAAATCCAAAATTAAAAATTAAAATATACATATGTGCATACATAGAAAAATTAAACTATGCTCACATACAAAAAATAGCTGTTCCTCACATTAATATTCATTAAAAACTAAAATACTTATACATTTATATCAAAAATTATAGTTAGTGCAAATTAAAATAATTTATAACTAATTATTTATCTATAAACCAATTAAACACAGATATTAAACATCCATGTAACCAATCTTTACATAAAAAAACCTCATATAAGAAAATTTTCACATAAAAAACACACATATAGAAATCATTTAGGAGACCAGGTAACCCAGAGATGTAATAGTTCCAGTGTTCAAATTCAATCCATGTGGTTCTAAGGTCTTGAATTTAAAAATAAAAAAACTCTCCTTTTGTTTACTCTCCCTTGTAGAAGAAAAACGTTCCTGAAGAATCACTACTTTTAAATCATCAATTGAATGATTCTGTAAGTTAAAATGTTTTGAAACCGGTCTATCTTTATTCTTATGCAAAATGTCAAATCTATGATTAGTCATTCTAACATGTAAACTATTTGTAATGCAGAAAAATTAAAGTATGAGGTCATATCCATATAAATTTGCTTCAAATGAATTTTAACAATGTTGCTATTAGGGAAATTATCAATTGCCATTGGTCTACTTTTATTTCTCTTTAAAGCTATGATGAAACTTATTAATCAACAATAGAATAAAAAAAGTGTTTTAGCCTTGAAAATTATCAGTGGCAATTGATAATTTCCTTAGATAATATTCATGCTTAAATACATTTGAAGCTAATTTATATGTATATGACCTCACATTTTAATTGAAATAAATATCCAAATATTAAATTATCCCACATGGTTAAGAAATGTGGGACTGACCTCTGCGAAATAAATATATAAAATATATTAGAGTCCATATTTTAAAATAGCCAACCTCAAAATGATTCTGAGGCTGGTTATTTCGAAATACAGACTCTAATATATTTATTTCACAAATACAGACTCAAATATATTTATTTCACAGGTACTGAATTTTTTAATCATGGGGGTGATTTAATATTTGGATATATATGTACAAATGTGTGTGTGTGTGTAAATCATATAAGAGGAAACTAATCTTTCAGATACATGCTATTGGTGTTAATTTTCCTAATCAAACTATTTCACAACACACTGATATGCAATGATAATTTCACAACCTATTGAACTAATGAAAAAGATTACCTATACTTTGAATATGATGCTTAACCATTACATGTATATGTATATCTTAATATGTGAAATATATTATTCCATTTGCTGTTATGATGTGGACAGAACTCATCAACAATCTATTGTGAAATATTTATGATTGACATTAAAAGATTTAATACATTTGTAGACTTGATTATAATATATTTAAACTAAATCAATTAATATGGAATAACAATATTTGTATAAAAGTTGGACTTTTATATATGGAAAGAAAATTAGGGTATTTAAACACCTAGATTCCCTAAATCATGTTTTATCCTCTTGAAATAATAAGAGGAATCAGTCACATCTTTTTCGTTAATTCAATAATTTATAAATTTTGGAATACATTTCAGAAGTGCTAGGAATTAAATAGATAGATTATAAGCTTGATTCTAGCATGGTTCTTAATCATATATATATATATATATATATATATATATATATATATATATATATATATATATATATATATATATATGATAGTATAATTAAATGACATCAAGGAATATTTAATAATTTTAGGAGTAGATTAAAATCGGATACACTACATTAAATTTAATTAAACACCTCACCTTATTTCATCATTAAATTACTTTAAGCATTATGGAAATGAAAGTATTTCTTTTTGATTCGAATGTCTTAATTAATTAAAATAATTAGTAGAAACAATTATAATTGCAAGATTCAACATCAAAAGTAGGGAAATGTTTTTATAATCTGATTTATACTGGCTTTAGGTAATATGCAAAAGGCAGATTCTTGAAATTTTCATCAATACTCTTTAAATTTTACTATTCATTAATAATACTAATAGTATAATTAAAAAATGTCAGTTAATATGTAATAATTTCAAGTGCTCCTAAAATTATTATATTTCAATTCATATATTTTAATTATACTATTACATATTTATGATGAATTTGAAATCCACAAGGCTAAAATACTCTTGTTGTTGTTTTTTAGATCCTATTTTATGATTATTATGTAAATCCAATTTGAATCAGGTTGTAAAAATAACTCAAATTTGACATAAATATTATTCTTGAAAGTACTTGCCATCCTAAAGAAACAAGAAGCAGAGAAGATCAGAAAGGTGATTAATTATATGAGGTCATGAATCTTAAGAGGGTGAGTTTATTTTGATATTAAAAGTGACTGACATTTATACTAAGTTGTGGATAATTATATATATATATATATATATATATATATATATATATATAAAAAAAAAAAAATATATATATATATATATATATATATATATATATATATATATATTGCAAGAGTTAGAAGAAGAACTGTCTTATATTAAATGGGATATTATTGGACTTTGTGAAGTTAGAAGAAAAGGTGAAGAAACAATTGATTTAAAAAGTGGACATATACTCTAATATAAAGGCACAAATATTGAAAATACAAATGGAGTAGGATTCATTATAAATAAAACATGGAAGAATAACATTGTGGAAATTGATGGTGTATCAGACAGAGTGGCAAGATTAGTTTTACAACTTAATAGCAGATACCAAATGCAGATAATTCAGGTTTATGCCCAACAAGTTCTCATAGTGTAGAAGTTATAGAAGATTTTTATATGGATGTACAAAAGGCTTTTGATCAGAGTAAACAACATTTTAAAATTGTTATGGTATACTTTAACCCTTTTCCCACCTCTTACAAAGCTCCTCATCGACATCTGACGTCACTCTAACTCTGCCAGTTCTTATGCTAAAATATTCGTTTGAGAGGTATTGAATAGGTTTTTAAAAGTTCTGTAAGATGGTGCCCTCTTCCGAATTATTTTACAAGTAAAAAATCAAAAAAAACGCATTTAAACCTAAACAAAGAAAGAACATGAGTTGTGATTGGTTCTTAGCATGCTCTCAGCTGAAAAAGACATTCTGATTGGCTGGAAAGAACAAAGAAACCGCCTGATCAAAGAAAATAAAGAAAAACGCTGAGATTTTCATTTCGAATATGATTTAAAGTATTATAAAATTATATTTACGGAAATTACAAATTATTTTCAGAGAGAATAATAAAAAAAGAAAATTATTTTCGAAAAATATTGAAGATTTTAGTAAAAATATTGAAAATTTAGTAAAAAAAAATATTTACTTTTCTATAACGTAAAGGTCAACCTTTTTGTTTATATTATAGCTTTTATGTTGCCGAAATTGAATATTTTAAAACAAATAAATAGCAATTTATTTTTGAAAGAACTTTCGTTCTCTTCATAACCTGAAAAATTAGTAATAGACTTTTTATAAATGTATCTGAGTTGAATTTAATATTATAGGCGAATATGTTTTAACAATAGGCTTTGTCTTCAGTTTGTGAGTTGGCCAATTAAAAGATTTGATTTTTACCTCATACAACCAAATGAAAGATGAAAATGCTGTAGGTAATTTTGGTTATGGTAATATAAATGAGAGAGGACATAGACTTGTAGAGTTTTCAGAAAAAGAAAAACTTTATATTATGAATTCTTTTTTTGAGAAAAATGTTAAAAGGAAATGGACATGGAAGCATCCAAATGAAGGTACGGCAGAATTGGATTATATTTTGATTAACTGAAAATACATATTTCAAAATTGTAATGTTCTTAATAAATTTAACACCGGAAGTGATCATCGATTAGTAAGGTGTAAGTTACGTGTTAATGTAAAACTAGAGAGACAAAAATTATTAAGAAAAACAATATTCACAGTTGATATTCCTAATCTTCTGGAACATTCTAATGAATTTAAATTAGAACTAACAAATCGGTTTCAAGTATTAGTAGATTTTGAACATGATTCAGATTTAAATGACATTAATAGGAAAATAAGCTATACACTTTTAAAAACTGCAATGAAGACAGCTGGTAGAAAAAAGCAACAATTGACCAATAAAATTTCTACTGAGTCTAGAGAATTTATGAAGAAAGGAAGGAATATGAGGATATACAACAATGATGCATTAAAAAAGATTGAATATCTCGAATCTTGTAAAATGGTGTGGAAAAGAGTTGAAAATGATATAAGAAAGTATAATTGTGAACTAGCAAGGAAAGCTGTAGAAGAGAATAAAAGTCTAAAGAATGTAAAACAACATTTTGGTATTGGTAGGAAATTTATATCTGCAATAAGAAAAAAAGATGGCATTATTACTAAAAAGAGAGATGACATCATAAAATATGTAGAAGACTTATATCAAGAATTATATAGTAATAAAGAACAAGTACCTCCTACACATATTATATCTTCCGAATTGCCCAGAATTTTGAATGAGGAAGTGAGACATGCAATTAAATTTATGAAGAAAGGGAAGGCTCCAGCTGATGATGAAATTGTAATTGATATATTAAAAGAAGCAGGTGAAGAAATAGAAAATTTTTTAGCAAAGTTATATACCAAATGTCTAAATAATAAAGATGTACCTGATGATTGGAAAAATGCAGTATTAATATTAATATTTAAAAAAGGTGATAAAGAAGACATTATAAATTACAGACCTATCAGTCTTTTATCAGTTTTATACAAAATTTTTACTAAGATAATTACAACTCATCTACAGAAAACACTGGATTTCCACCAACCAAAAGAACAAGCTGGGTTTAAAAGTGATTTTAGTACAGTAGATCATATCCAGGTATTGAAAGAAATTATAGAAATGACAAATGAATATGAGTTGCCATTATGCTTAGGATTTGTAGACTATGAAAAGGCATTTGATTCAGTGATTAAAGCATTGGATCATCAAGGTGTAGATCCAGGATATTGTCATATTTTAAAGAATATTTATAAAAATGCAACAGCAACAATTAGATTACATAATGATAGTAGGAAAATCAACATTGAAAAGGGTGTAAGACAGGATGACTCCATATCTCCAAAACTTTTTACAGCAGTGCTGAAAGAAGTATTTTGTGGATTAAAATGGGAAGCTAAAGGAGTGAAAGTAAATGGAGATTATTTAAGTCATTTAGATTTTGCAAATGATGTAGTTGTTTTTGCAAATAATGCTTTAGATCTTCAGAAAATGTTACAGGATTATCAGATGAAAGTAGGAACGTAGGACTAAAGATAAATGTTAAAAAGACTAAAGTAATGATTAATGGATTTTCTCAAAATATGAAAATAAAGATTGATTATAATGAGTTAGAAGAAGTTAACAATTACAAATACATTGGTCAGATTATTAATACAGATGAAAATATAATGGATGAAATTAATCATAGAATTAAACTTGTTTGGAGTGCTTTTGGTAGAAATAACTTGATACTAAAAGGAAATATGCCTATGTGTTTGAAAATGAAGGTTTTTAATAAATATGTTTTGCCAGTTCTTACTTATGGATCTGAGACTTGGACACTTAAAAGAAGAGCAATACAGAGACTTCAGACCACTCGAAGAAGTATGGAGAGATGCATGTTGTGAATAACAAGAAGGGATCAAAAACGCAATGTATGGGTAAGAGAGCAAACAGGTGTTACTGACCTAATTGAAAAAATTAAAAGACTGAAGTGGAGTTGGGCTGGACACATTGTTAGAAGAGATGATAACAGATGGACAATTGGAATTTTAAACTGGATTCCAAGAGATTGTAAAAGACCCAGAAAGAGACCACATGTGAGTTGGGTGGTGTGCAAGGGTGATGTGGAGAAGAGCAGCTAGAGATAGGAAAAGATGGATTGAACTTGGAGAGACCTTCATCCTGCAGTGGATTGATAATAGTTTATGATATATATATATATATATATGTGTGTGTGTGTGTGTGTGTTACTAGTAACAATTCTTCAGTTTAAAAAGTACATTTGTTAATGGTGAAATCATGATTGTGAATTTTTTTTAAAATTTTACTAGTATCTTTATTGTTATATGTTTATTCTATTTTGATATATATATATATATATATTTTCATATATATATGTTTATTCTATTTATATATATATATATATAAAACTTTTCAATATTTCACATTACTCTATTTATTTATATAAATAAATTACATGGATGCTATGTGTCTTTAAGCATCAGGAAATAAATACTTGTATATATAAAACAATATTTTATTTAATATAATAATGTAACCATTACACAGCCCCATTTTTAATGTGGAGAACATAAGTTATTGCTGATGAATGATGGTAGACCATGCAATCTTACATAAATAAAGTAACAAATGTATTTACAAGTATCCTTATTAATTGATGTACAATTTATTTTCTTTAATAAAATTAACAAATCCTGTAACAGTAATTTATTTACAAAGTATAATTATTAACTGATATGCAATTAATTTTTTTAACAAAGTCCTTTAATCTTTATACGTCAAAGTATTAATATTTTCGTAGATAATATAACACATGCACCATTCTTTTAACCCTAATTTCAATAAACTCAAAAATAATTTAAAATTCAAAAATACAAACATTTCTTTGAATTGCATGTCTTCTAGTACTTACACATACATATGTAATACATGAGATAAAGATCAAATGCTATCTTTATCATAATAATCATAAGGAATGATCCTTTTTAGATACTAATCCTAAACATAACTGCTTATAAAATAATAATTATACAGGGATAGCCTTAAATAAAAAATTAAAAATGAAATTCCACAAAAAATGTCAATTTTTAGCATTGAAACAAAAGGAAAAAAATGTTTCAACAGAAGAAGGTTTCATCAACTTATCAAGTTATAGAGTACTATTTAAATTCTCCACAATAATTAATGCTGGACCTCAGTTTGTCAATGGAGGATGGTTAAATCCCTGAATGGAAATGGTTGCAGAATTGGAAACTGCTCCTGAAAATGAGAAAGATAAAAATTGTTTGATAGGGCAATGATAGCACTGAAAGCTGATGAAAAAACTCTGAATTTCTTATCTTGGTTGAACAGCATCAAGGCTTTCAATGGAGTCCTCCCTACAGCAAAATTACATGCATGACATAAGATAAATGGCAACACATCAAAGAGAAGATGTTGAAACAAATTTCGGCTTTAAAGTTTATAGATGTGTATACTTAAGAATATATAAAAATTATATGATAAGCAAAAATATTTGCAAATGTATCCATCTAGCAATCTATTTCCTAAATTAATCACAAATATGAAAATACACAAGGAACACAATCCTCTTAAATCAATGATTGACATTGGAGGAGCATACTACCATGACTCTTCCAAATTTGTCACATAATTATGAAAACAAGAATTAGGTTTTGACAAACATACCATAAAATCATCATTTGAATTCATGTTGCTATTTCTAAGAAACATATAATGTCATCCTTTGATGTAATAGAACTATGTGGATTAGTTAACTATAAAGAGTCAATAAAAATTTATCAACAAAAATTATTAACAAACAAGAATAGCAACACATATAGAAAGTAGTGTATCAAAAAATTCTTAAATTTGATAGACAATGACAAAGAGCAAAAAATAACATGACAGAGTCTTGGCCAATGGCTTATACATTAGTACAATAGTATGTAGTCAGACCCTGTCTTACAAAGAAATGAATATAAATGACCCAATATTAAGCACATAATAAAATTGTATATAAATGTTATGTGGATGATGTCTTTGTAAGTGTATCTCAAAATATAATTAATCACATACTCACAGAATTAAACACAAATTTAGGCTTAAATTGGGCAGTACTATTGGAAGATAATAATCTAATTCAATATCTGGATTTAAAATAAAAGAGGACATGTAATGCACTCAAATATAAAATGGTTATAAAATCCTCGCATATTAAAAAATACATAGAAATTCTAAAATAACTATGTCTCATAAATTTGCAGGGATAAAAAAATTTTAGACCACAATTATTATTTGTGTCACTAAGTACCAGATAGAACTAAAAATATTCAACATTACTTTGCTGACTTGATAAAATAAGACTATTATAGAATGCATATATATAAGTATATAGAGAAATTCAAAACAAAAATAATTCATAAAAATGGTTGATCATAGAAATAATAAAAACTGGGTTGCTGTACCATATTTATCACATACAGATAATAAAATAGCACAAATATGCTTGGACAAATTTAATGTCAGATTCAAACACCCTATAAATTTAAACAAGCTTACTAAATGCATAGGAGATAGGCTTTTGACATTAGACTGTCCCAGTATGGTATATGGTGTAGGCTGCAATCAAAGGGACTGCCCATATGTGTGTTGTGGTGAGACTGGGAGCAGATCTAGGAGCTAATGACTTGGCATTCATTAATATGTAAAAAATCTGGGACTGGACTTGAGGCTATCAGTTCATCTATCTTTCATGGTCATGAGAGAGAGTGTGTCCAGGTTGTGATCTGGGTGTTGTCAAAATTGTGTATGAAAATAAAATAAAAGAAACAACTGCAAATATAAAATAAAGGAAGTGTGGTTCATTATACAAAATGACTATCTAATGAACCAAAAATCAAACAGTATTCAAATAGGCAAAAAATTAATGCTCTTAAACGACTAGCCATGACTATGATGCAAAAGTGTTGAAAGTATATTTATCTTACTAAATTTTATATTTAAACTCTGTTTTAATTTTTTTTTACATTAATATTTAAAATGACAGAGTATCAAAACATAATTATATATAACCTTTAATCTAATGCTTATTTCATATATTCACAATCTTTTCATTCTTATGGATTTCTTGACTTTCTCATTAAATAAAAGTAACTACTCTATTTAAAATATCACATAATATTTTTTAATCAATAATTATATTCTTAACTTCCACTACAATACATATTTTACAATTTATTTAGATATAATAAATCTTAAATTAATTCTCTTTCTTAATTTTTTTAAAGAATAAATCATTTAAATATGTCAAATATTTTAACACATTAGATTTGTAACAATTTGTCATTCTTTTAGTTCAAAATTAATTTCTCAAACATTTTAAATATTCTTTTAATCTTATTACCTGTTCTATGTAGAATGATTTCTTAGACTATGATTTTATTAGTCTGTTTTTTTCCAACTCTGATAAAAATGACCTAAATAGTCTATTAGGAACAAAACTTATTCACAGTTCTTATATTCTTATTTTTTATTCTCTTTTTACTTCCTTCATTTTGATCAAATGCCTACATTAATATCACCAATATTTTTGATATGTTATTAAGAGTAAAAATAAAACCAATATTTTATAAATAATTAAGAAATTTTTACTAGTACAAGTCAAGCTGTAATTCTAAAAAGAATGTAATCAACCCTCCAGACACATGCTATACTATAATATTCAATTAGTAATGTTAAATATGAGCAATCTCTTGGTCCAAGTCACAAGATAAAAACTTTGAAAAGATAAGAATGGCCATCTTATTTTCATTCCTAAATGCAATTATATAGGACAATCTTAAGCATCTTGGAACAAGAGCATAAATATATTAAATTATTCACTTTACTTAATTTAATATATTTATGCACTCATTACAAGATGTTTAAGATTGGTCTATATAATTGCATTTAGGTAGAAAAAAATAAGACAACCATTCTTATCTTATGAGAGTTTTACTTATATGTAAATTGCTAATCGAATATTATAATAAAACACATGTGTGTAAGGTTGGTTAACTTCTCCTTAAAATAGAAAGCCAATATTTTATTGTATTAATTCAGAATATCAAACTTTTTCCTTTAATATCTCATGAGAATATTAAAAAAACAGCATTAAATGACATTAAAAACCCTTTCTTGAGTTATACACTTAAAATTTTTGAAATAAATTTATTATTTGTTCTTTTTATTACTTTAATCTTTTTTCTTTTTTTTTCAGTTTTTAAAATTATCTTTTTATACACAAAATAAATAAATAAGAATTCAATAAAAATTCTATACCGGTCTGCATACTGTTTTCCAATCTTAATTTTTTTTACTCTCAGTAATGAAAGTTTATTCATCAAAAAAACAGGTACAAATACAGTTAAAGAAAAGGTTTACAAAGAAGTGATTACATGGTAAAATGAAATTCAGAAGCAACATGGTAGACATAAAAAAGGGAAAGGGAAGTGCAAATGGTGTATAGGCCAGGAATAGTCTTTGGTTGCAAGTCTGAGTCACACATCCTCATTGAGTGAGCGTCCACATGGGTTGCAAGCATTTATATGGATGAGTCCTGTGACAGAGGCTGAGTGGGTGGGAGTTGGAGGATTGCCCAGGTGTCTGTGAAAAGTGGAACTGGATCTAGTTTGGTATCTCTGGTTTTGAGAGAGCAAATAAGGTCCAATAGTTTTTGATTATGCTTATTTAAAACATTCTATTTTAATATTAACTAACCTGTTCATTTCTATCAAATGCATTTTTTCATCTTTATAAATAAGATTTTTGCCATGTCTTCAATATTTTTTTTCAATTTCTTAAAAATCAATTCGTTTTTTTTTTATTTAGTAATTATCTTATATGTAAAATGCTAACTTTTTTAAACTTAATTGTTTAAGTACTTCATACACTATTATATCATTATACCTTTCCTATACATGATTACCATTTTCCCTTAATTTGTCATTAAATGATATTAACAGTTTATTTTATTGATTAATATTTTCTCATTTGATTCTTTATTCTTTGAATAATTTAACTAAATTAGTTATGATTTGTGTACCTTATTATTTCCAACTGAAATTTCTCTTAACGATTTTTTTATAACTTTTTCTATTGAAATTATTTGGTTATTGAAACATTTAGTTATTTTTATAATATTAATTTTCTCTTCTAACATTTTTAAATCAAGTATTCTTTAGTCTTTGAATTATCCCTCTTATTCTATTCCCTTTTCATGTTTAAAAAAAAAATAGAATAATAATTTTAAAAAACAAAAAATCAGTTCTCCATTAGATCTGATCTAAATTTGAGTTAATATAAGCATTCTTTATCCTTTTTTCATTATAACGAAATACTGACAGTATGATTCACTTTTTCTATAAAAGATTTTTATAAAAATTATATTAAAAAATGTATTTCATTTAAATACTCAGCTTTTAATATTTAACAAATCAAATATTTGTTATTATTACTTCATTCAAAATCACTGCTTCTCATAAATGACTACAAAACAATATAAAAAAATCACTAATTTTTCTTCACACACACACACACACACACATATATATATATATACACTTTGCTTATACTGAATGTTACTTATGTAAGTAGAGGGATTTAAACTTAGGATTTTTCATCCTCCACTCCATCTCATATAAACATAAATGTTTAGTCAGGTTGAATGTAAAACTTTTATACAATTTTAGATAGTTATTGATTCTATCATTTTGTCATGACCCACACACGACATAGGGCATCTATACATGTAGATAATTCAAAATAATAACTAGCTGATGTCTATTTCTGCTTTCAACAGAAGTAAACAGAAATTAGAAAATTATATTTTGAAAACTTCCTTATAATTTAATTAAATATCTTACATTATATATCAACATAAATTAGTGGCTTTATTTTAAAAGTTCTTAAATATTTAAATTTCAGATATATATTAATAACAAAAAGTATCCCCAAAAATGAATTCCATAAAGAAGTAGATCTTGTTTTTAATAGTAATGGGACATTTAACAATAACATTCAGTGTAGCTCTACAAAAATTACTATTCAAAAATTGTAAAATGTTTGAGAAAAACATGACTATACTTGTTTGATATACTGCTTCTACCAACCTATGTTATGGCATTGTGATTTGCAAACTTAAGTTATAGATTGGCATTGGAAAAGACTTGAAATGAATTATGATCATAAATATCAATAATTAGTTTTTAAATATAAAATTATTAAATTTCTTAAGTTATGATGTGTACTTTATTTAAAGATGAGTATATCACATAATTACAGTTTTATAAATGCATTATGTTTTTGACTTCCTCTATACTTATGTACTCTATATAAAACAAAGCAAAACTCTCCATATAGTAGTGCCATCTTGTGCTAACAAGAGCAATCAATGGATGCCAGAAGGCTTGTGCATAAAATCCCTATCTAGTGCCTATTCATCCAATATCCCCAGACTAGTTTCTGGCTTGTGTCCTTCATCAGTGAGGAGCCCTGGATCTGAGAGCACTGCACCTAGATCTTAGGATCTAATGCAACCCTCCAGCACCCACCTTTTATGCACAAGCCTTCTGGCATCCATTGATTGCTCTTGTTAGCAAAAGATGGCACTACTATATGGAGAGTTTTGCTTTGTTTTGGATTGTTTAATAACAATTATTGTGCTAGTATGAGATAGTGATCATGTGATGTTTAGTACTCTATATAAACAAATTAATTTTTAAAATTACTATCTTACAAATTTATTCATTTTTACTTCCATAATCAACCAGCAAAAGACATTAGAAAAATGCAAACTGCTGCCACCCCACATATTTTAATTAAATTAGTCTCATTGCTCCAATGTTTTAATGCTATTCTTTTTATGTGACTATACAAATTTATACCAATTAAAATTATGGGCTTCATGTTCAAAATACTCAAATATTCAGATAATAATAAAATTGTATTATTATTTATAGCTTCAAACAATAATTTTTTAAATATGAAATAATTAATATTTAAATATATGTATATTGTTCATACTTCATGTAATTATAAGGGATTTGAACTCAGACTTTCAAACTCCCTACAGTTATCCTATCCATCTTGTACTAATAACTCATGTGACCACATACATGTAAAAAAGATAAATGATCTCCAATATATGTTAAATCAGTGCTCATCAGATGTTCAAATCACCATCTCTCACACATATATATATATATATATATATAATCAGTACTCAGTTTATATTAAAATAGCAAATGTTCCAAAGTTTAATGGATAAGCTTCATTGATATAGATGGCAAAGAGTTGGAGAGTGGTCAATATCAAAGTTTGTCCATTAAAGTTTGAACATTTGCTATCTTAATATAAACTGAGCACTA
Organism: Epiperipatus broadwayi; assembly: GCA_028023455.1. Lineage (NCBI taxonomy): Eukaryota > Metazoa > Onychophora > Udeonychophora > Euonychophora > Peripatidae > Epiperipatus > Epiperipatus broadwayi. The sequence goes on along the minus strand of JAQFVV010000771.1, from coordinate 121,629 downwards.
ACTGTATATATGTGTGAGAAATGGTGATCTGTACCAACTGATGAGTGCTGGTTCATTACAAAATATGTATATTGGATATCATCATTTTTTTTACATGTACGTGGTCATGTGTATAGTTGTATAAGATGGATTGGAAACTTGGAAGTCTCAGTTCTAGTCCCTTATAATTATATGAAATTATTATAATTTTCAACTTATGATATATACTATAACTTATTTAAATACTAAAAAACTATTTAATCACAATATTTTATGAGTACATTTTACTTCCATTTTATTTTTGTACTTAGGCATCTTTTTTAATAAGTACATTTTTTTAAATAACAATGTTAGATATTCATTTTTCCAACCACAAACAACCAGCTAAAGATACCAAAAAAATTCAAAGCACTTTCATGGCATTCATTCAACTAAACTAGTCTCATTCATGTAGCCTTTTCTGATGTTTTTCACTGGTTATTTACAAAAGTAAAGGTGAGTTTGTAAAATTGCAATTTAAAAATATATTTGCTTATGTAATATTTATGAAAAAAAAATATATTATGAAATATTATATTCAATTAAAACTTTTATCCAAAATTTGATTTACTTATTTGCTTAATGCATCGATTATTATAAACTATACCCATAAATCAAGAACATTAATGAATAAAATTACAAAAATTTTCCGAAGATGCTAACATAATGAGAGGGTGAAAAAAATTAAATAAAAAAATTTATATAATAATGGAAATTTTTAACACGAAAATGTGATATGGAAAGAAGATGGGATGATAAGTAAGCAGAAAGGAACCCTATTCCTCCTTTAAAGTATCTAAGAAAAGAATAGTTTAAAAGAGACGTTATTTTAAATAATTTTTTATTTGGGTGTAAGAAAACAATCAGATTCGTAAAATTTTATAAAATCAATAAAAAGACTTTACCTCCCCCACCCCTATTAATTTTAACAAATTACATTTATTAATTAAATTAAAATATAAAAGTAATATAGAGCATAGAGATAATACAAACAATCAGATCTTATTAAAAGGATTTTGGAATTGAAATAATTACTTCACGCCTTTAATATTACACAAAATACTGTAGCTAAATGAAATACATTGTAGAACTAATCCACAACTATTAACAGAATAAAGCTGCTGAATTTACTTATTGAAATAAAAATATAAAATAAATCATACTGAACTATCATCAATAACAATAATTTTCTAGAAACAGATTACACCCATACTAATAAAATAGTACTAATTAATTTTTGACAATATGATAGTAAAGTAAAAATATATTAAACCCCAAACAATTAATTGTCTAATACAAGTTTCATATATACAGATACTTTAAATACATATGGTGATAATGCAATAAACAAGCATAGTAAAAGAATAAATATAAGATTAGTAAAGTATTTAATTCTGACAGAAAATTATAAATGATTATGCATATGTTTTATGATGTTTACTATTACAAATATTTATCACTGACGTATATATTTTTGTTATGTGAAAAGATATAGATTCTCTGATGCTTTATCCTCAACTTTGAAAATGAAACTGTTTTATAAAATTCAAAATAAAATTAAAATGTTGAATAAATAAGCACACTAAATGTTAACAGTTTACATGATTAATGTCATGAATAGGACAGAGTATTTATAAATATAAATAGGCATTATTATATTGACAGAGACTAAAATATAATCATATAATATAAACGAATAAATGCATTTTCAGTTAATGAATTAAATATAAATTTTAATCCCATTTCATAATGTATTCATATCTAATTATTTTTATAGGGAGGGTGTGTGTGAAAAAAAAAAACATTTAAATACTCATTATCCAGAAACGGACAAACATTCTTCTTCATTGCTTCTCTAAAGAAGTCACTGCTTTGCAGTGGAATATTTTAAACACCCTCTTTTTCTTATATATTTTATATCTTTATTGAATAGCATATTTAAAAAAATATCCTAATTGGTAAGAATCCAACATGCCATATGTTATAAAATGTCATTTTCTACATAACTATCTTTTATAATTTAATATAATAATAGTTATCAACTAAAAAATCCATATTTATATTGTATTTGAAAAAAATGTTTCTTTAGACATAAAATCAACATTTTATAATTAAATTAAAAATAAACACATACACACATATTTCTAAATAGAGTTACATGAGTAAATCCTGAGAATGTTCCTAATATTAGAGATCACATATGTATAACTAAAGCACTCTTACTCTGTACAGTTTAGTATAAACATCCAATAGAGACTTAAGAGATAAAGATTTTGACCCCTCAAAATAGAATATCCTACTAAAAAACCTTGATTTCTCTTTTATAATTTTAGTGCATTGATGTATATATTTTGACTTCATTAACAAACATTATTAAAATTAAGATTTTAAAGAGTTATATTGATTTTAAATTATTTAAACATTGTTAATAAAATATAGATATGACACTAAATACTTTATTCACTGAAATTTGATATGTGTTTTGGTTTGGTATGTGGTAAGAATGTCAGTCATATTTTTTTAAATCTTTCTTTCATTTGATTTGTGGATGGTAAATATGTCAACTTATGAAGTATTGAACTGTGTTGCTATGACAATGATAATATTGATATAGAATTGTTTATTATTAATTGTATTGTAAGATTATAAATTGACTTTATTCATTTTTAAAAAGGAAAATATAGTTTGTATAAAATTATTATTCTTTTGTTATATGTTTTATTTTGTTATGCCATTCACAATAATAAATTATAAACAATACAAATAAATGTTTAATATTTCTAATACCTTTGTTCTTTTTATTTGTGTAATTGTACAATGAGAAGATATGTAAGAAATAATTGGTATTATGAAATGTAAATTTTTGTTGGATATAATAATTCTAAAATATTTATTTGTATTGGTTGTATAATACAATTTTTATTAGAAAGATGCTGCCAGAAATTGCTTAAAGAGTGAATATTGAGGATTGGCATAGTTACACTGACATCAATAAAAAATTTTATAAATAGAACTAAATAGTTTAAACTCTACCTCTCTCTCATTTTGGCTTTAAACAAATGCACACATAAATTTCTTTATATGATTTTTATATATTTTAAAAGTATACAGTTAAATAAACAAAATGGAGGGGTAAGAAGCAACATTATCTGCCAATGGACAACATGTCAAGAAAATTATATGGGGGAATTTACTGCAAAATGAAAGATCAGTAAAACTACTTCATTATATTATAAACTATCAGAATATCTTATCCTTTAAAATGGATGTTATCTATATTTTAAAGATATAATGGAAATGTCAAAGGGTCTACCTACATGCCTAAGTAATTTTATTAAACTGATCGATCAATTTTATCTAAGATATGAATCAGTTTAATTTCCCATCTTAAGGTCCTAGATAAAGCTAGCATCTATTCATCTGTAATATTTTGGAATTATACTCATTCATAAAAAAATAGCTCTTATACATCATCATGAATATAAACTAGTACTTACATATGTAAAGTCATATAAACCAAATAATTATTATTTGAAAGAATACTTTGGATGTATATAAAACATCAGAATAAATAAAATGTACTTTGGATTTATAAATTTTTGAGAATATATTATATATTCTATGGAACAAGAATATACTATTGGTTTGTAGTTTTGAAATAGTTATCAGAACTGTGATGCCATTTCTGAAATACAACATTTAAGACCCTCATTCAAGTCATTTGTTTATATTTATCATTACTATTGCAAAAATTTTTTGTTTCTCTTTATTTAAAAATGTATAGTATCTATTGATGAATAATATATAATTTTTAAGTTAAACAGTAATCTATGCATATACCAAAATAAAAGAGAATATTTTTCTAAGTTTAAACTCATTCCCTATAGAAGGTGCATCTACTTTATTTCACTGAATTTCAGACTATAAAATTTTTTAGTATTTTTTGTGGTTTTCTGATTTCAATGGTTTTCTGATTCCAAGTGGAAACCTTTTCTTATAAAAGTTTAATCCCTTACTCTGCTGCCCAGCTAAGCATGGATAAGTTACTTAGTATTAAAGAGCAACAGTTCTAAAAAATCATCAGTGAAACAAGTTGAGGAAGAAGACATCTTTGGAGTTTAAGATAACACAGGATCTAGTTCCCTGCAATCAATCTCACCATCCAAAGGTGCCACAGTCAAAGAGAAGATGACTTATTTTCAAAATCTCATCCCAAAGGACCCCCAGTCCAAATCTCAAGCCAATAAGGAACAGGATGAAGCCTCTAAAGAGATCGTTGAAAATCTGGATTTCCCAAGTTTGGAAAATAGCAACGGTGATTTTATTTTTTAATTTTCCTCATAATTCTGCTGTATCAAATAATCATAAGAGTAAATTTGATAAAAATAAGAAAACTAACATAGTGGTTTCCAATTTAAATGATTCCTCTTCTAAAAATCAATCTAAGACTCTAATTAATAACAAACTTTCTTATGCTAACGTTATACAGATAGGTCTGAGTGAGGGAAAACCTCAAAAAATTATAAAAGAATTGATAAAGAAATTAAAAAGAAGGTAACAACAGGGAAAACCTCAAAAAAATCACAAAAGACATTTTCCAATTTAATTGATAAAGAAATTAAAGAGAACTTGCTGTTAGTTCCAGGAACTCTTAATTTAAATTTGGAGCAAAAGGACCTTGATTTGATGACAAGTAAATTTAATAACACCATTCCCCCTCAACTACATAAATCCTTCCTTAGCTTTTGCAGTGAAAATACTTTCAATCTTGGCTGTTACCAACCCTTCATGTAATTTATATAAATTCCCAATTAATGGAGTTTAACAAAAAAAATTATGGAGGCTGGTTCACAAAATTTTCAACATCATAATGAAGCATTATATAATAATAGAATTTATCAACCTCTCTCAGAAAACTTTCTTACAGAAAATTTTCAAATACCTTGATGCAAAATTATTTTCCACATTCCATAAACTGTCCTACAATCTTATCAGGCATGATCAAGAACTGTTACCTTAGATTTAAAAAAAATGATTTGCAGCAATTTTTTAGGCCTTATGGTAAAGTCTCAAACTTTAGATACCTAATGATTAAGGGAGAGATCTTCTAGTATATACTAACACTGCCTTCTTTGAATTCACATTGAATGAAGAATCAATCCCCAGTGACATTCCTATTCTCTATCATGTAAAAACTTCCCCTCATCTTCACCATCCATGGCATCCCTCCACAATGTTTTTTTCTGTTGGCAGAAGAACCACTTGGTGAGGGATTGTTCAGTCAAGATCTGTCATAATTGCAAAAAAATCAAAACCAGAATGCATTGCTGTAACTCAGATTCAATCATACTGGTCTGAATGCACACATTACTAAGTCTAACCTTGCAGTGTCTGAAGCTATGAAGAATACTGCCTACCCTCAATTGACTCCCATCAATGATGAAATGCCTAACCCATTGCTATCTCCTTCTCACTCAATGAGGGTGTAATCCTTCAGCTCAGTATCTTCCACTATGGAAGAGGCTCATCAAATGCCTCAATCTATGAAAAAGAAAACAAAAAACTGAATAAAGGCTGACAAATCAACAGGGGTCAAAAGTGCTTCTATAAACAAAATGACCATACTATTAGCTTTTCAGACACTGATCCCTCTATACCCAACCTAGCAGGGAAAAACATAGTTCTAATTGAAAGACAGATGACCAGGTATCCAATCATAACTTGTCCAATAAAGATCCTGGTAAGCCGATTCTATCCCCTGATCCTAATAATGATAATAATGTATAGCTATCTATGGACTTTAAAAGTAACAAATGCTAAACTAATATCCATGGATGGTTTTCCATCCAAGGACTCAAGAAGCAACATCTCTGACTACCCTATAGACTCTAAAGTAGCAAATACTTGAATGTCTCTCATTGATGGCTTGAAATCTAGAGCATCAAAGGTGAAATCCAGTGCCCATCCTTCTAGGAAAATCAGTAATTTCTGAGTTTGTGAAGGCAAATCCAATGAAGAAATTACTTTATCCTAAAAATTTTCACCAGCTGATCAATGAAAACAACTTGTAATGTTTCTGTTGAAATAACAGCACCTGAAGATGAGAGTATTTGGAATGAATGTCCAGAGGGCTCAAGTTCTCTAAGATGCATTGATAAAATGGTTCAAGCAATTCTCCCCCATATTGTGTGTCTCTCCAAAATCAAGTTACACAAATTTTCTAAGCTCCAAAATCCTGAAGAAGTTCTTGGTAATCTTCGCTACTTTTGTCACTGTCTCTCCTTCATCCACGGCTTTCCATGGTGATCTTAAATTTCCAAAAGCAACTCATTTGAATCCTTCAAAATCAACTATATAAATCAACATATAATTATTGCCACCTATTCCATAAGGCCTTTATTCAGAACATAATATACATATACATCCACAAAAATAAATTGCTCATTCAGCAGATAATTCAACAAATCAATATCATGTCTGCCTCTAATACTTACCCTACTATTTTCCTGGGAGACTTCAATACCTCTTACCAGGAATTTACTTCAAAATATATTCATCACCTTAATATGAGGTTCAGAGTGGGAAGAGTTTCTTACACCTAAATGCCTTTTCTTTTTATATGAGAAAACATGCCTCACTGATAGACCTCATCTACTACACACCAGACCTACATTTCCTAATTGATCCCTCACTATAACCTATAGCCTTCTCAGAACACTTGGCACTATCCCTTAAACTATCTCTTGGCATTATCCCTTAAACTATCTCTAAACCTTAGCTCATGCTCTATTCCAAGACTGAACACAACCACCAGAATCCTTCTCAAGTCCTCATCTCCTGAAGCCATCCTCTTTGATATATATATCATCATCATCATCAACCATTATCAATCCACTGCAGGATGAAGGTCTCTCCAAGTTTAATCCATCTTCTCTGATATCTTTAGCTTCTCTTCTCCACAACACCCCTGCACATTTTCTTATTTCATCCATCCATCTCAAATGTGGTCTCTTTCTGGGTCTTTTACAATCTCTTGGAATCCAGTTTAAAATTTCAATTGTCCATCTATTATCATCTCTTCTAGCAATATGTCCAGCCCAACTCCATTTCAATCTTTTAAATTTTTCAATAAGGTCAGTAACACCTGTTTGTTGTCTTCCCCATACATTGCGTTTTCGATCTCTTCTTGTTACTCCCAACATACATCTCTCCATACTCCTTTGAGTGGTCTGAAGTCTCTGTATTGCTCTTCTATTAAGTGTCCAAGTCTCAGATCCATAAGTAAAAACTGGTAAAACACATTTATTAAAAACCATCCTTTTCAAACACATAGGTATATTTCCTTTTAGTATCAAGTTATTTCTACCAAAAGCACTCCAACCAAGTTTAATTCTATGATTAATTTCCTCCATTATGTTTCCATCTGTATTAATAATCTGACCAAGGTATTTGTAACTATTAACTTCTTCTAATTCTTCATAATCAATCTTTATTTTCATATTTTGAGCAAATCGATTAAACATTACTTTAGTCTTTTTAACATTTATCTTTAGTCCTACTTTTCTACTTTCATCTGCTAACTCCTGCAACATTTCCTGCAGCTCTGAAGCATTATTTGCAAAAACAACTACATCACCTGCGAAATCTAAATGACTTAAATACTCTCCATTTACTTTCACTCCTTTAGTTTCCCATTTTAATCCACAAAATACTTCTTGCAGCACTGCTGTAAAGAGTTTTGGAGATATGGAGTCACCTTGTCTTACACCTTTCTCAATGTTGATTTTTCCAGTATCATTATGTAATCTAATTGTTGCTGTTGCATTTTTATAAATATTCTTTAAAATATGACAATATCCTGGATCTATACCTTGATGATCCAATGCTTTAATCACTGAAGAAATGTGTATAGAATCGAATGTCTTTTCATAATCTACAAATCCAAAACATAATGGCAACTCATATTTGTTTGTCCTTTCTATGACTTCTCTCAATACTTGGATATGATCTATTGTACTAAAACCACTTTTAAATCCAGCTTGTTCCCTTGGTTGGTGGAAATCCAAAGTTCTCTGTAGATGAGTTGTAATTATCTTGGTAAAAATTTTATATAAAACTGATAAAAGACTGATAGGTCTGTAATTTCTAATATCTCCTTTATCACCTTTTTTAAATATTAATATTATTACTGCATTCTTCCAATCTTCCGGTACATCTTTATCATTTAGACATTTGGTATATAACTTTGCTAAAATTGTTTCTATTTCTTCACCTGCTTCTTTTAATATATCAATTATAATTCCATCATTTCCTGGAGCCTTTCCTTTCTTCATACACTTAATTGCATGTCTCACTTCTTCATTTAAAATTCTGGGCAATTTCGAAGATGTAATAGATATAGGAGGTACTTGTTCTTTATTACTATATAATTCTTGATAAAAATCTTCTACCAATTTCATGATATCATCTCTGTTTTTAGTAATAATTCCATCGTTTTTTCTTATTGCAGATATAAATTTCCTACCAATACCAAAATGTTGTTTAACATTTTTGAGACTTTTATTTTCTTCTATAGCTTTCCTTGCTATTTCACAGTTATACTTTCTTATATCATTTTCAACTCTTTTCCGTACCATTTTACAAAATTCGAGATATTCAATTCTTTTTAATACATCATTTTTGTATATCTTCATATTCCTTCTTTTCTTCATAAATTCTTTATTCTCAGTAGAAATTTTATTAATCAATTGCTGCTTTTTTCTACCAGCTACGTTTGTTGCAGTTTTTAAAAGTGTATCAGTTATTTTCATATTAATTTCATTCAAATCTGAATCATGTTCAAAATCTCCTAACACTTGAAACCTATTTGTAAGTTCTAATTTAAATTCATTAGAATGTTTCTGAAGATTAGGAATATCAACTGTAAATATTGTTTTTCTTAATAATTTTTGTCTATCTAGTTTTACATTAACACGTAATGTACACCTTACTAATTGATGATCACTTCCTGTGTTAAATTTATTAAGAACATTACAATCTTGAAATATGTATTTTCTGTTAGTCAAAATATAATCCAATTCTGCTGTACCTTCATTTGGATGCTTCCATGTTCATTTCCTTTTAACATTTTTCTCAAAAAATGAATTCATAATATAAAGTTTTTCTTTTTCTGCAAACTCCACAAGTCTATGTCCTCTCTCATTTCTATTACCATAACCAAAATTACCTACAGCAATTTCATCTTTCATTTGTCTACCAATTCTAGCATTAAAGTCTCCCATAACAATTTTAAAATGTTGTTTACTCTGATCAAAAGCCTTTTGTACATCCATATAAAAATCTTCTACTACTTCATCACTATGAGAACTTGTTGGGGCATAAACCTGATTTATCTGCATTTGGTATCTGCTATTAAGTTGTATAACTAATCTTGCCACTCTGTCCGATACACCATCAATCTCCACAATACTGTTCTTCCACTTTTTATTTATAATGAATCCTACTCCATTTGTATTTCCAATATGTGTGCCTTTATAATAAAGAATATGTCCACTTTTTAAATCAATTGTTTCTTCTCCTTTTCTTCTAACTTCACAAAGTCCAATAATGTCCCATTTAATATAAGACAGTTCTTCTTCTAATTCTTGCAGTCTTCCTTCACTTGAAAGTGATCTGCAGTTGTAAGTACCTAAATAAAAAGTCGTCATCAAATGGCAGCCTGGGTCCGCAATCAGGGGATTCTTAGCACCCTCCGCCTTCGGCCATCAACCGCTGCCTTGGTTGGTGACTTTACAGCCTCCTGGGAATAAGGGCCATGCTTTATTTTTGTCTGTCATAATTGTATATATGTATGGGAAAAATATTTATCATTTACACAAACATTCATTCTGCCTTATCAGACACTGAGAAGAAAGACCATGGTGTTTCTTGATCTTAAACTCAGAGGTAAAAAGCCAATAAACTCACCACGCTGGCTAATGCGTGTTGGTGAGCAGCCCATCATGTTCGTATACTATATGAATAATCACATAGTAATAACAGCTGCAACGACAAGAACGTATGGAGTGGACATCAGGAATTTGCCCTGCTCGGTTCCTTTAAGGCCTCCAAGAGGAATCAAAGGGTCTCCTTTCAGTTAACAGCAAACTCCTTTCTGCAGCCATATATATATATATATATATATATATATATATATATATATATATAGTCTAATATTCTCATATATATATATATATATATATATATATATATATCAAAGAGGATGGCTTCAGGAGATGTATAAATATATATATATTTCCACAAGATTCAAATCATTTTGCTGCACCCGGTGGATGCATGGTTTTCCTTCATCTTAATGTCACTAATCTTAATCTATTCTTCATATAATAATAGCTCATCATCACATTGGTGTTATCTTTATACATTTTGAGTCATGCAAGCTTAGTCACCAATCTCCATGATATCAAATTCTGGGCTCTTTCCTTGGCTCCTATGAACATTTATTCCTTTCAGATTGTGCAGTGCAGGACATTTCATCATTGAACTTTTCTTTTTTTAAATACCATTTAATGTATCCCATCAATAATTTGATATGAGTTGTATCCAAATTTCAGAATAAAATGTTCTATATTTTTACATAAAAAACATATCTAATGGGATAAATTATTTTGATATGTAAAAATATTCATTATTTTTGATTTATTAATTTTAAATTAACTTCAGGTATGTCACTGATATTAAAAATTCAAAAAGAATTTTATAACAATAAGTATTCATTTTATTTTGTTCTCTTAAATTTATATTAATAAATAACTAGTTTAATATATATATATATATATATATATATATATTATCATATATATATATATATATATATATATATATATATGATAAAGTATAGAAGATGTATATATTAAACACTCTTGTATCATGGGAAGTGTAAAGGATCTGTAACATATTTGTGTTATCTGCAATATATTGGAGATACTAGCAACTCATGTTAAGAAAGCATGAATCAGTAGTTTGTTTTATTATTTTGATGATACTTAAAATATTATTCTTCAACAGTTGCAAATATAACTTACTAAATTTAACTTCACTTTGCAAACGATATATATTTCCAATATTCTGCTTTGCTGCTTTAATTTCTTACATTTCACACCACTAGATAAACATGTTCTTCCCTAAATTACATATTCAAGCCCCTTTTATAATTTCCTCATTATTGTTTTTTTTTAAAAACGTTTTTGGAGATATGACTTTTCCAATTTCAAGCTGACTACTTCCAAATCTTTCTTCATCTCTTCATTAATCAATATTGTATTTAATGTTTTTTAGCAGCACTAATAGAACGATGGATTCAAGAAACTTCCTGAATTGACTCTTGGCTGTGTAAAATAAAAAATAAATAAATTGACTAATTAATGAAACCATGGTCCTACTTTATAATTTGGTTGCCCAAATGCTCTGTGACAGTCTAAACAAATAAATGTTTTTAATACAAGTAAAAAAAAATTTCTTATTGTAAAACTTTTAAAATAAATTTTCACTTACTTTCTTATTTTGAAGTTTAAAGTTCATAAAATTCATTTATATTAATGTTTTGTGTCATAAAAGGTCTTAAAATATCAATTGCTGTATGATTTAAAGAAACAAAAACTGACAAGCAAGGATTATCATAAGTAGATAAATATTTATGAGAAGATAAAAATACAAATTTTTAACGAAGTTAAATAAAAATGCATGATTTTGACATAAATTAAATACAATTAACCGATCATAATGAATGCTTAAATGTACAAATTATTATAAATTAGACATTAAATTAGCATTACACAATATATGTGTAATAATGAAGTAAACAAATCTTCCCTTGAACTATGAATAAATAATACTCTGTTGACAAAGGTTCAATAATAGAATAGGTCTAGCTATTCTTTAAGGTGCTTTAAGAATAGAGAATTCTATTCTATTTTTGACTCTTTATCAATTTGTTATTTACTTATAGCCCAAAATCACTTCATTTTTTTTAAAATTCTGTGTATCTATTCAGCTTTATAATCTAATTATTGGTTTATTTTTTATTCGTATTAATTGGATAAATAAGTAGTCAGACTTAAATCCTGTTTATCAAATAATATTAGACTATAAAATAAAGATATTTATTTACATGCAAATATGAAATGAAATAAATTATTAATCAACATTAAATATGTAAAACAATATTAATATAATTACCCATATAAAGGACCAAGAATGAACTTATCCAGCCAAAACTATCAACTTTGCATTATGCAATAAAAGATTGTCATGCCTTTCAAGGAATTCTTTTGGTACAATAATCAATCTTGTTTGCCAAAAAGAACAAACTTGCAGATTATGTTGCATGCCAAGTTGACTTTAACGCTGCTTTTAACTTAGTCTATTGGAATAATCTTTTCACTACACTATACAAATATCTGTCTGAACAAAGTAATCTTATAACTGCTATCCAGAACAACCTCATAATAAATCAATTAAATGATAGAATTATATCTGACTATCAATATCTTTCAAATCTAAATGTGTCATTCTACCGGGTTTACCATCTGCTTCATTGTTATTTGCAATGTATACAGATCCTCTTATTAAGGAAAGATAATAATGCACTGGAGGTCTTTCCTTCCTCATCTTGGAACCATTATGCAAGCCATATCCCTCGTTCATTTCTGAATATTTTAAATAAATTTCAAACAACAACTGATTCCACAATACAAATTTGCCAGTCATCTTTATGGCAACTATCTACAGGCTGCAATCTACATCTTTCTTCAAGGATAATCCCTCATCTCTTTTCTTGGCATCCCAATTGCTCTATAGTCATCATTTAAATAGTCTCATGAACACATTTAGTACAAAAATGAAAAGTATTTTGTTTTAAAATTCTAAACCAATTATGAAAGTTCATAAAATATCTGTCTACCATACCCCATGACTGCAGATTTTTAACAAGACCTGCAATAAACTTATGCCTGTAATAAATTCATATCTGGGACTCATCTCCATAGCTTCTATCCACCAGAATACCATGTTTTCTCATGAGTAAAGGTCTCTTTTGTGATATATATTAGGCCAAAATGTATATTGTAACTCCTTACTAGTTCAACACTTAGTGCCATTCCTCCACAGATATCATTGCTTATCTCAATTTCATTTGTTAAATGGTCATTTTTCGCAGATCATGCTATTGAGCAAGCTGATCTATTAAATCAGTATAACATACAACCTCTCATTGGAATATCATTTAAAAATTTAAATAAAATAGCTTAACCATCCAGCCATCTATGAACAACCCTACCAGTTGCTAAAATTGTAATGAGTTCCAAAATCTTTATGTTCCCCAATCATGGTTACAATTTCTTTTTAATTTACTACAGGAACAATAACATCCAAAATATTTCTTTAATGACTGATTTAAGCTAAATCTTGAACCAATATGTGTTTTATGCAATATATATCCAGAGGAAATACTGCACCTTTTTCAAACTTGAACATACTTCTCATCCCTATTCATATTTCATAAGTAAACAATCAATCTCAATCATTTACTATATATATATATATATATATATATATATATATATATATATATATATATATATATATAATGCTTTCCACTTTTTAATGCATCTGTAATTATTCATACACTAAGAACTATGTGGCTCACATGCTATTCTATAATACTTGACAATAAAAATATAATGTACTAAAAAAATAACAAAGACTTGTTTAACTCATACTCTTACTCACTCACATATTTATCCTGAAACATCATGACCAAAATATGGCAGTCAACAATCTATCTCAGTTGAGCTCTCTCATAGCTTAAACATTTACTTCAATTAATATTCATCATCAGAGTTAACTCTTGAAAATAAATTTCTAGATTCTCTTTCTATTTAATAAAACATGTCACTGTTCAACTTTGGAGAATACTTAATTAGAGATAAATAACTCATTGTGTTATCCATACTATTATGGTTGCATTTTTTTTTATTTTGCCTGTGCAACACACATTTATTTTACTGCAAATTTGTTAATATTTGTATATAGTTTGTTATTAATAAAGCTTTTTAACAAAAAAAAAATGCATTAGAATTTAACAAACTGTATATTTGTTTAATATGGAGACACCTTTAGATACCTCAAAATCTAATGACTTAAAACCCAATTTAATTGATAAAGTTTCTGATACATTGATATGCATGACTATATATATATATATATATAAATAATAACAAGTCAGATGTCACATGACATATATAGCTTGCACTTACAAATATGTAAAATTAAGAGCATGCTAATAGCTCTAAACAAGCTTTTTTTTTATTTATGATAAATGCTACTACAAGAGAAGGCATTCAAATCATTTTTATCTTGGATTGTCCCCATCCCCAGACCAGTTTCGACCTATGGGTCTCTTCAGTGAGGAGTTGGGACATTAGATTTAAAAAACCAACTCAAGCAAAGTATTTATCTAAAAGTTAATTGTTAGAAGAAGATCTGAAACTTTTAGACATCTACATGTCTTTAAAGTCAGCTCGCCAACTGAAAAAATCATATGGGCCTGAACTTAATTCAGATACTCCATATATTAGTAGGCTTAGCCCTTTAATTTAGTTAAAGCCACAACAGCAAAATAATAATAGTAATAATAACAAGTCAGATGTCACATAGCTCTAAACAAGCTTCAGATGCTAATAGCTCTAAACAAGCTTTTTATTTTATTTTATTTTTTTTATTTATGATAAATGCTACTACAAGAGAAGGCATTCAAATCATTTTTATCTTGGATTGTCCCCATCCCCAGACCGGATTCGACCTATGGGTCTCTTCAGTGAGAAGTTGGGACATTAGATTTAAAAAAAAAAACCAACTCAAGCAAAGCATTTATCTAAAAGTTAATTGTTAGAAGATCTGAAACTTTTAGACATCTAAAAGTTTCAGATGTCTAAAAGTTTCAGATCTTCTTCTAACAATTAACTTTTAGATAAATGCTTTGCTTGAGTTGGTTTTTTAAATCTAATGTCCCAACTCCTCACTGAAGAGACCCATAGGTCGAAACTGGTCTGGGGATGGGGACAATCCAAGATAAAAATGATTTGAATGCCTTCTCTTGTAGTAGCATTTATCATAAATAAAAAAAAAAAGCTTGTTTAAAGCTATTACCATGCTCTTAATTTTATATATATATATATATATATATGTTTAATAACTATTTATTTTAAATGATAAAAGTTAATGTGTTTTTAAATATTTATAATAATTTCCACATTGATAAATAACGAACAGATGATGAAGACCTGTATAAGAAATTGCAAACGGGAAAAATGAAAAGTGGTAGTTCAGCTTAAAATGCATCCTGGGAGTTATTTATCTTTATCAAATATCTTCATTTATATATTGCAGCAACGCATGGTCCAATGAAAGGTTTAAGTGCACATATACAAACATAACATTGTTAAAACTTTAACTATTGGTCGTATTCTATTAATATATATATATATATATATATATATATATATAATAAAGTTTGATATCTGTATTCATTTCACAATATATGTAATATACAAATCAATATATATATATCAAAATACAGTTCAATTTATATAAAATATATTCTTTTAGAAGTACTTTCGACTATACACTTTGTAGTCTTTATCAACTATATAACATTGAATAATCAAAATGAGACAACCTTTATCAATACCCATAGTTCAATTCAGATTTCCCACAATTCTGTTATCTTAACATTTGATGACTGGCAATTCATTAACATTTGACGATTTCTTGAAATCAACATAGCTTCTTTTATTTTATGTTTATTATGACAATGTTCAATTTAAATAATTTTCATATTTTTATAATCAAATTTAAATCCATATTGACAAGATTTATTATGAT
Source organism: Epiperipatus broadwayi (assembly GCA_028023455.1). Lineage (NCBI taxonomy): Eukaryota > Metazoa > Onychophora > Udeonychophora > Euonychophora > Peripatidae > Epiperipatus > Epiperipatus broadwayi. The sequence continues at coordinate 105,669 of JAQFVV010000771.1, read as the reverse complement.
CAAATATAACAGATGATGAAGGTTTATTTACATCTGTTCTAGATTGATTCTCTTTTTGAATTATATTATATAAAAGCATATGCTTTTTTATTCTCTTCTCAAAGTACACTTAGATTCACCAATGTATTGTACACCACATCCACATATCAATCTATATATAATAGAATTACACCACATCCACATATCAATCTATATATAATAGAATTTTGATTAAACTTTGAATTTAGAATTTTAGAATTATTAAGTAATCTATTTATATTATTTGTAGAGAAAAAAAATGTATAATGGTTTGTGTCATATTGCTTTTTTCTCTACAAATAACATAAATAGATTACTTAATAATTCTAAAATTCAAAATTCAAAGTTTAATCAAAATTCTATTATATATACATTGATATGTGGATGTGGTGTACAATACATTGGTGAATCTAAGTGTACATTTGAGAAGAGAATAAAAGAGCATATGCTTTTATATAATAGAATTCAAAAAGAGAATCAATCTGGAACAGATGTAAATAAACCTTCATCATCTGTTATATTTGATCATAATAAATCTTGTCAATATGGATTTAAATTTGATTATAAAAATATGAAAATTATTCAAATTGAACGTTGTCATAATAAACGTAAAATAAAAGAGGCTATGTTGATTTCAAGAAATCGTCAAATGTTAATGAATCACCAGTCATCAAATGTTAAAATAACAGAATTGTGGGAAATCTGAATTGAACTATGGGTATTGTTAAAGGTTGTCTCATTTTGATTATTCAATGTTATATAGTTGATAAAGACTACAAAGTGTATAGTCGAAAGTACTTCTAAAAGAATATAATTTATATAAATTGTACTGTATTTTGATATATATATTGATTTATATATTACATATATATATATCGAAACAATCAACCTTAGTTCAAGATCGAGTTTCACTGCTCTACCACAGTCCACATTTGCTCCTTTTTTTGTCATATGTATATACCCTATACATATATTTCTGAGAAGCATCTATAAAAGTTATAAATATAAATTTTAAATAAAAGTTCTTTAATTATATTAAATATTGACTTTTCTGGATGCAACTGATATGTATATTAATGGAGCTTTTATATATATAAAAGCACAAACAAATATTGTAAATAATTTTGAATTTTTTTCTTTAATTATATCTTATTTATTTTGTAATTATTTTTTGTTATAAAATTACATAAAAATCCAAGATGGAAGATGTAATCGCCGACTGTCCAAGAGTAATTAAAGGGGTAAGAACATTAGTTTGTTTCATGATTTTAAAAGGAATTTTTAAATTAAAGTTAATGAAAGTAAAATTTAAAACAAAGCTAATTGATTTAGTTAGCTGTTAACATTTTTATCAAATCTATTTCCATTCTGGAAAAGGATTTGAATTTATTTTTGGACAGTTATCTTGTGATTGCATTTTCACTAACAATAGAGAAAATATTTCTGTAAATTAAAGATTAATTAAGAGTTAAGAAGTTTAATTAAAAAAAAACATTCTTTAAATAACTCAAAGTTTGTATAAATAGGGCCAAAAATCTATTGTGTCAGAGTTTGGTCAATAGTCGCTAGCCAACTCCATGTCTGTTCAATTTTGAAAGGCCTAAGCCACCTTCCCCTCCATCTTCAGCCTGACTCTTCACTGTGCAGAGATGTAGCTCCTACTGCTCAAATGTTCCCATTCCATCAAAGAACTGCTAAGGCCAAGAGACATGTTAAATCAAAGAATGTCACCTGCCACAGAAGACTTGTGCCTACTTCATCCCATAGAGACATGAGGTAACAGGTCTAAAGTCATTACAATTGTTTTACATGAATACTAACTCTATAAAATTAATGTTTTCTTTATGTTAAACCTCTTTTTAACTCTCTAATTGGCAAGCATGTTAAACTAATAATTATTTCCTTGGTATCATTTCTCTATAACCTAAACTAATCTTATTATAAAATATTTCATCCAACTCACACTTCTTATTTTTCTTATAATTTAATGGTATTTTTGTATTTTCACTTGATTTATAATTGTAAATGTCAATCAAACTTAGTCATATGAACTTCTATATCCCACCATGGAATAGAAAGAGGTGGGGGATTAATGAGTTCTTGTAATTTACTTCTAAACATCTAGTAAGATTGGGTTTGTATTTTAAATAAATACATGCTTTTAAATAAATGTTTTATCATAAATTTGTACAAAATGTATAAATACTTTGCAATCTGGGGTGGATATTGGTGTCCATTAATTTAATGAATTTCTTTATTGATCATTATCACCAAAAAGGCTGGTGACTTAAATCTATTTTGTTATTTGCACTCTTAAGTGTGTGAATTTTAGTTTTTTTATATGTTAAACCAAATATTGATTCAAGAAAAGAGGGCAATGCATGCTTCATTAATTATAATTTAACTTATGATAAATGACTTTATCTTACATGGGTCATTATTTTAGCATATCATTATGCATTTGTTAAATCATTTAGGCCTTTAATATTTAAATGCAGTGACTTTATATTCTTATGATAGTGTTGCTAGCATATGTCAAATTATTAATAACCCACATAGAGTTGATTTGATTCACCTGTAACTCATTCCAGGGAGTCATGATCAGCTTAGTTCACCATTCTTCTCCAAGTATATATTTATATACTGCTTTGATTCACTCGTATCTCGTGCTGAGGATTCAAAGTCTCCCATCTTTTATTGTTGTCATTCATAATAGAAGTCTAAGTCTACTTCTGGAACATGCAGGTTAGTGTATATGAAGCTCTGTATAGCTACACCATGATCCAGCCCATAGAAACTGCCTACCCTTTTTCTTTTGGTACCGCTCTATCATGAAGCTGATGTGTACTACCTTTAAAAAATTGGAGAATGACCTTGTCTTAGCCAAATGTGCCATTTCTTCTCTTGCTGACATAATTCTAGCACCACAATTTCTTATAGTTAGTTTTATAGCCTGTTTAGCAAAATAAACCATAATGATGTGTAATAATGAAATGTTTTTCTCTTTAAATATTTTTCATTGGAGTTTTAGATCCAACCTCTCAAGAAGCTTCCCTCCCCTTTATTGAAATAAGCTGTTCCTGTATTTATAGAGTTTCACAATATTCTACGGTTAAATGTTGAAAATGTAAAATAAATAATGTTTTTAGTCTACCTACTAATCAAAGTGTATCCTTATTTTAATTGTTGTAAATAAAGTCTATAAATGGAAAATAAACTTATGTATTAAATGCTAAGGGCATCCTACTAAAATTGTATAATCAGCGAAACTCTACTGTATCTTAATATGTATTATTCTTAATGTATAAATGTCCACCAAACCACCCAGATAGATCTGTTTTGTAACATGAAATAAAATCCTATTTTTAAATATATATTCAGTATTGTAACTGCCACACTAAATTGATATTTGTTAAAACAGAAATAATTGTATCAAGTTTGTTAAATGTTTGTAATGAAAACAAAGTTTTAAAGGCATGAAGTTGATTATATATATATATATATATATATATATATATATATATATATATATATCAACTTCATTTTATATATATATATATATATATATATAAAATTCATTTTGAATTTTGTCCAAATAAATATTTATATTTTAAATTTAATCCAGTTGTTTGAATCTCCTTAATGATATTTATATTTATGTATGTTTTTAACTTATATCTTGGGTTCACTCAATCTCTCATCATCATGATCAGCTGAGCTCTCATGCAAAATGATGTAGCACCAAGCCTGGAAATAATTAATTTATGTAGTATCACCGTAGGTGTTGTAAGTAGGGTTATAGATTTGGGGAATGGGCAAACAGGTTAGAATTCATGATTGATCCTGACCTATGTATATTAGCATGATCGGATTTGGTTACTTTTGCTCAGATTTTAAATCTTGTTGGATGAACATACATTTTCGACTGGTACAATATATATATATATATGTAATAAATTTATTAACATATTAAAGAATATATGTTATAAACATGATAAAAACAATCTTCACATTTTACAAACAAAATACATCTTTATAAGATAGTTATAATTGAAGCTAACACAACTATAGAACTGGATGCAATAGATATTTTGGCAGAATTAGTGAATTTGGTTAGTAAAATTGTGTCCCATAAGATCTGATATTGATTTTTCTATCGGAAATATTTTATATATTTAAATTTTGTTATAAAAGAAAGTCATTGTTCATTATGCATGGTTTTAGTACACATGATTGTGATGTTGAATGGATTTAAAAGAAAAACCATAAGTATATTGCAAATCCATAATTCTTATTGGTTTATTTAGATTCCAAGTGCAAAAGTTATGTGTGTATTATATATTAAAACTGATTGTGCAAAAATCAAGACAAGAGAGTGTTAGAAATGATGTATTTTTTCATCATAATGTTACATGTATATATGGTTTTGATTTTGATTTTAATAAAGTTAAGATTTTATGTATTGAAAAAAATAATAATAAACATAAAATTAAAGAAGCTATGTTAAGAAGAAATGGAAAGCAGCATTTGATAAAGAGACAAGCTGTTAATATAAAAATTAATGAATTGTGTAAAAATTGATGTATGATGTAATTGTTTTTGTATACATTTATAATGGTGTTTTTGTAATAGAATTTGAATATAATTGATAACAACTACTTAGAAATTTGAAAGTACTTCTATAAATTATAATAGATATTTGTTTTTTAAAATATTGTTTACTGTATTAATTATTGTATTGTTTTTCAAAAAAATTATATATATTTGATTATAATTGGAATACAGACATTGATTACTAATTTATATATATATATATATTGTGCCAAGGCCAATTTGGCACATGTATATAAAATAATTTTGTCTAAAAAAAAATTATTAAAATAAAAAAAAAATCTTTCGAAAAAGAGTTTGAAATAAAAGATTAAAAGTGGGAAGGGGTTTTTCTTAAAGTCAAACTAAAAGTGTTATAAAAGAAAGTAAAGTTTTTCTAAATTAGTATTCGTAAAAATAAGTAATTTAAAATTTAAAAATATATATATAAATCTCTTTTCACTCAAGCTTATTATAATAAATTATATATGTGCGTGTGAGTATAAATAAATATATGCCTGTTAGAATAATATTAAATATATATATATATGTATGTAAATGAAAGTTAAAAAAGAAATTATATTTGGAAAACACAGCGATGGCTATTAAGTTAAATAAAGATTTTAACAAACCACACCAGCAGTGGGCTACTAATTAAAGATATAAAAAACAATATGTTTATGAAAGCTACTACTAATTAAACAATCAATCAAAAACACGTTGTCATAGAATTAATTACTAAATAAATTTCGACAACACCTATTGCACCGTATTGCCGGAGGATATTAAAATGAAAACAGCTCGGATACATAAATAGCCCAATTTTTTATCAGTTTTCACTTTTTTTTCAGTCTAGTTTGCAGTGACAGTCTTGTTTCAGTTGAGATAACAGTGCATTTCTATTATGTATCCAGAAACAAAAATGCATTGTTGAGCAGCTTTTGAAAATATACACTCGTGCTTCAGCCCTTTTTAGTCCAACAAGATCATCAAAAACCTGCCTGTGAAATAATGTCTGCATAACAACTCAGAAATCCTCCATCAAACATTCAACTGTCCTCAAGAATAAAGCCAATGGGTTCGCATAAAATCTCTTCAAGAAATGTCCAAATCTAACCATATAGATATAATCCATCAGAAGCAGCAGAAGCAGCCAACAACAAGCAATATCCATGTTCCAAAAATCCTAGGTAAACATTTATTTATTATCATTTATATGTAGTAGCCACCGCTGTAATTCGTCAATCCTACCGAGTAACGTAATTTGAACTCTTAAGCATGCATAAAATGAACTATTGGTGTGCGTGTGTGTGTATGTGAGATAATTTAATGATGTCACATATTATTTATGCTTTTCACCAGATATATGTTATAATGTGTTACTTTAAAAAAAATGTGTGTGTGTTAAATCAGATTTATAAAGATGTTTAAATTTAGTCAATTAATGTTGGGTAGTAAATTATCTTTAAACTTAATTAATGTTAATTAAAATAAAATGTCTTCAAACTTAAACTTTATTTGTCAGTCAATTCTTTTTACCAACCTTTTTATTAATTCTTTCCACCACTAATTTTATATAATTTTGTTATTGAATTAAAATTAGACTGAGCTAGTTTTAGGGACTGTTTTGAGCGCTGGATTATGAGCCTACTGCCCAAATACATTAGTCATCAGACTAGCTGGCACCCCGGGGTTTACCCCGAAATAAATAAAGTATTTGGATAGTAGGGGTTTGAATCTAGCAGCCAAGATGGGCCATTGTTGATAGTTAAAGCTATCAATAAGATCTCCCATTTTGCTCGAACGTGCCGGTTCGTCCATGTAACATTTATAAGATTAAAAATGTATTATCAAGGAGTTTGAAACCGGCCAAAACTTATATATACGTATAAGTAAGTGGTTTCAGCAGTTTGACCCAGTACAATATATATATATATATATCAAACCTTTTAACTGCCACTTAACAGAGGTTTGATCTATCTTTATGAGTTGTTATAGGCTGATTGCAAAATAAAAAATAAAAAAAACCTGCTGTTAATATAAGACCTTTATCACTATCATAATCTTATAACTTCTGAGTTCATGGTTTACTTTTAGCTTTATATCTTATTTTACTAATAACTAAAAATATTAATATATTCAGTTAATTTACTGTTCTTTAAAATTGGCAAGAGTATCTAATGGAAGAAACTGGAAAATCTGGAAAATGACAGTAATCTCTGGAATAATTTAGAAATGTTGTATAAAAATAATGAAGTGGTGACTGCATAAACAAAAAAAGAGTAAAATTTTAAATATCCTATATAATCTGTTATATAACGTAGAGTTAAAGTTATAGTAATTGCTTTACTTTCCCATTAAGCACACAAAATGCAAATGTTGGCAGAGGAGAGTGTTGTTCATTATCTGTGAAGTCCAGTATGCAATGATAGGAATATATGTATACAATAATTTGTTTACAATATATTATAACAACATACATGAAATCTAATTTAGATTGTTTTTGTTTGTGTGACAAGAAAATAAAAATGATGCATATACAATAAATAATATTTAAAATTTTTAATTTATATATTGCTAGATTACAGATTAAATAGAAAGCAAATGACATTATTAGGTTTCAATAAAACAGCAAGTTATACATATTTTTATAAATTTCTTATAAATATTATAACAGATGGATATTGGGGAGCCTTACCGTATCTGCCATACAGGGTGCCACCAGGTCATTTGAACCTGGAAAATTTATAGAGTAGGCAGATACATGTTGTTAAGATCTTAATTTTGTTTTATTCCAACCATCAGTCCATGTCACTAGCTCAGAGAGATGCAGAGATTTATAAAATATGAATTCTTATCTGAAAATATTTTCAATATTAAAAAGAAATAATAAAAGCCATTGCCAGTAATAACACACACAAACATTTATTAAACATTTATAAAATTTAGCATTATCATTTTACTATGTTTACTTTAATTTTTTTTTTTTTTATAAACACTAGAACTTTACTTTGGATTTTAATTCACAATTTAACTGTTTTTATTTTATTTAAGTTCACACAGATGAATTTAATATTTTATTAAAGTGTCGAGTATAAATAGACTATATAAATTGCATTTGAAAAAAAAAATTGTATCCCTTACTTAACCTTAGGCCAAAAGTTCACAGTCAAACCAACGTCAAATCCCTCTGATATATCGATGTATTCAATGCAGCATGAATACGACAGCACAAATACCATACTGTCAGGAATGTACATCTAAACAGCATAGTTATAGAAAACATTGACTCTTATCCAGTACAGGAATACTACATCTGTCTGGTGAGAAGAACAATAAAAAAAACTCCATAGGAAAAGACTGTGTTGTCCGTCTTACTATCCCATTCCATAGGCTAAAAGAAGTGATCCAAGGAGCACGGAATACCATATGTCTCTGATGGTCAATAAAAAAGGCTTATTTCACCTGAGTGTGGCATATAACATGATCCTGCACATAGCGGACCTCATACTACATTTACTAATTACACCAATATATCCAATACATTGACCCAATTTAACAATGAAACAAATAACCTAAGATTTACCCTCCCTTAATTAAACTAATATAACTTTACAAATCTATGCAACCATTCACACCCAACTTACATTTAGCATTTATTAAGTTTAGTTTAACGAAAAAAAAAAATTATAATAAATCTTAAAAGAACAAAATAACGGTCCAATATTCAATAGAGTCTTACCATATCTGCGATACAGGGTGCCACCAGGCCATTTGAACCTGGAAAATTTATAGAGTAGGCAGATATGTGCTGTTAAGATCTAACATTTATGTATACATTTTATTCCAACCATCAGCCCATGCCACTAGCTTAGTGAGACACAGAGATTTATAAAATATAAATTCTTATTTAAAAATATTTTCAATATTAAAAAAAAAAGAAGCCACTTCCAGTAATAACACACACAAACATTTATTAAACATATATAAAATTTAGCATTATTATTTTAGTATGTTTACATTAATTATTTTTTTTTATAAAACATTAGAACTTCACTTTAAAATTTAATTTACATTTTGCCTTTTATTTTAGAATTTAATTTTCGTTTTAATTGTTATTTAAGAAGTTCACACAGATGAATTTAATATTTATTAGAGGGTCGAGTATGAATAGACTACATAGATTGCATTTGAAAAGAAAATATATTATCCTTATTTAACCTTAGGCCAAAAGTTCGCAGTCAAACTAATGTCAATCTATCTGATACATTGATGTATTCAATGTAGCATGAATATGACAGCACAATTCCATACTGTCTGAAATGCACATCTGAACAGCATGCTTAAGAGAAGAAATTGTCTCTCATCCAGTACAGGAATGTTACATCTGTCTGGTGAGAAAAACAATATAAAATAACTCCATAGGAAGAAACTGCATTTTCCATCTTACTATCCCATTCCACAAACTAAAAGGGGTTATCCAAGAAGCAGGGAATACCGTCTGTCTCCGATGGTTGATAAAAAAAGCTTATTTCGCCTGAGTGTGGCATATAAGGTGATCCTGTATGTAGCAGACCTCATACTACATTTACTAATTACACCAATATATCCATTCCATTGACCCAATTTAACTATGAAACAAATAATCTAAGATTTACCCTCCTTTAATTAAACTAATATAACTTTACAAATCTATGCAGCCATTCACGCCTGACTTAAATTTAGCATTTATTAAGTTTAGTTTAATGGAAAAAAACAAAAATCATAATAATTTTATTTGATGTATATTTTTTTTAAATCATTTCCATTTATTTTTTATTGTTCTTTTAAGTTTTGACCAATGTAAATTATTATTAATAATTAATTTTATTTGATGTATATTTTTTTTTTAAATCATTTCCATTTATGTATTTTTTGTTCTTTTAAGGTTTATTAATAATAATTTACATTGGTCAAATAGGATTCTATTTCTATTAAATAGGGAACAAGTTTTAAAATTAAAGTTCTTATTCTCAAATACTGGAGTTTTAGAATTATAGTTAAAGCTTATTAGAGTTCATAAAGTTCTTATGGTTTAAAAGAAAAGTGCATACCTTCTGGTTGCTTGAACTTGTAAGGTGTCAATTCCCATGAGGTCCATTATTGTGGCTGTTATTTTATTGCTGGATCTTGGTGTCCTGGGGTACATGATATAGAAAGATGATGTCATTTCCTTTCTTTATAATTAACTGAAGGCATTGGAAGTGTGTCTTTCCAATCCCTTTCTCCTTCAACTCTCCCTGCACCAACACATATAGCACATCTCTTTTTCTCTCCCAGTTCTTTCTTCATGAAAATTTATTTCCAAACTTTTTCTTTTATATTAGAATTTTGGATTGAGTGGACATTATGTCATGACGATGGTGATGGTCTTTTCATTGAGGTCCATTTCCCGAGGGATTTCTTTTCATTGGCCATTGTTCGCATTATTTTTTCTCTCCTATCTGACCTTTACTTATACATTTTGAAATGCCCAAAGGCTAGCTTATTTTTAACTAATTAAAATAATCATTTCCATTTTACAATAGCATTAATTAATTTATTGTCCATTTTTTTTATCTTTAAATCTTTCAAGTCTTTTTCTTAATATTTAGTTTTAAAACTTTTTTTTTTAATAAAGTTTTCTTTTAATAATTTTTCATCTGTGCAATTTTATATATTAGAATTTAAATGATTTTTAACTTTCAATTTTTAATTTAAAAAAAAAAACAGTTTTAACTTTCAATTTTTAATTTAAAAAAAAAAACAGTTTTTATTTGCGAACTTTTATTTTTCATGTCTAATTTTTAGAAAAAATAATGTAATGGCATATGTGCCCCTTACAATGTATATATATATACCCCACATTTCTTTGCTTTCTAATTTTTATTAATAATACAATCATAGCAAGCTTGCATTGGTGCAATACTATTGTTATCCTTGTTACATTTTTTATTACAATTTTAATAAAAACAGAAGAATGGAACTAATAAAAAACACCAATAAAATTTATTTATAGTTTATCAAATCATAAACTAAAATATTTTTAATAACTATTATTTGATCTTTAATTGCATATTGATGTATTCTTTTTAAAAAATTAATCATTGCCTAATAAATTTATTGTAATATTTCATAATTTATCAACAAATAATATATCTAATACTGTAAAAAGAACAAAACCCAATTTATTAGTTTCATTAGAATTTTAATTTGATTATCTCTTGGTATATTATGCAAAAACTACTGTATATCTAATGTTGTGGATGCTACTCTAATAAATAATTATTGTAAAAAAAAAAAAAAAAAAATTGGTTCCAATAAAAATATTCCATTATTTTAATTACATAGATTGATACATCATTTGATAATGTTAGGCCCCTGTTATGATAAATAAACACATTATATCTTTTTCAATAATTATATTTATAAAGTGCATACTCATTACTTAAAGTAATATTTATTAAGGCTATAACCTTAAGACTATATGCCTGAAAAAATGACAGTAGGGATCTCTGCAAATCTTTAAATAAATCTTTTAAATAAATCTTGTGTTAAAGATTTGCAGAGGTCTCTACTGTCGTTTTTCAGGCACATAGTCTTAAGGTTATATAAGGCAATATCAGGATTTTCTTCCATGTTTAAAAAAAAGTGATAGGAAATGTATTCAGCTGCTGCACTCTATGCCAATCATTATCAATATTTATCAAAAGTCTGAGTGAATGCTTAAGTAGTATACCATTGAAGTAACCAAAAAATCAGAAACAATTCAATGAGTGACAGATTATTTGGATAACTTTGCATTAAAAATAATGGAAAATTAAAGTACTTGAGGTATAAAAAAAACTCCATTGGTCATCAATCAAAAAGTGTTAGTTTCAATTAATTTTATAAATTCTTTGATTCAGTGCTAGGATTCCTAGGAAGTAATGATGATGCTTTATGAGCTGATTCCAAAAATGAAATAATGTATTTGACAGATTTATTTAATAAAGTTAATAAAAATAAATCTACAGCTTCAAGATGATAAGATAAACTTAATCAAAACAAAAACTATTACTTCCAAATTTGTGGCAAATTTTTTTTTGTGTGAATAAAATTTTGAATGAGGAGAATTCAGCCAGTTTCTAAGTTTATTATCTGTAAAAAAAATGCTGAAAACTTGCTTCCCTATTGTCAGCACTTGGAGGCTTATCTAATGAATTTAAAGTTGGCTTTTGCACCCTCCCCCTCCCAATACAAACAGACTTATCAATAATGTGAAGACAAAATTAGCCCAACCCAAACAACCTGCATTATGTATAGCATTTCATGCCCTCAGGCCAGATGCAGCACCACATACTATGGGAAGACAAAGGCCACTATCAATAATACAGCTGCTCACAAAAGCAAATGTATACATATAGAAGAATGCACAAGAACAAAGACAACATTTCAATATTTCTTGAACATGAGAAGCAAGCCAGTCATAGGTTTGAACCCTCCAACCCCAAAATTATGTGCTCTGAAATTAATGACTGCAAAAGGAAGATAAAAGAAGTATATTTTATTATCAATGATAATAACATTATTAATAGACATGACCATGCTTCCACATGTTTCGCTATCTCCAAAAAATGGACAACTTGATTAATTTATATATGCATTTGCATACATTACCATTTAACAATATCACAACAATGATTTAAAATCTATTTTGGCTATGATTATGAGGGACAACAGATCAAAAGTGCTTAGCCTACATTGATTTATTTTGACTGTTTGCCATTAACAGCTTCTTCACCCAGTGTTTTAAAGTACTTGTATATACTATATACTAAAAAGAATTAAAACAAATATCAAATAGAGAGTTAAAAAAATTAAATTCAAAGTCAGCTACCAATAGTTCTGGTTCTAAATTCAATTACCTAAACATATCATGAGTTATGGACTATAATACAAAAGCTTTTAATTGCATTTCCTTCATGATATTTGGTGGAATATATTTTGAGTGTTGTCACAAATCTCTTAATTAAAAACAGAACTCACTGCAAATAACTTGTTGCTGTGATTTAACAATACCATTAACAAAATTATAGCTGAGTATTAGTAAACTGACAGCAGCACATCAGGTTCATTCTTTTCATTAGCATTATTTTAAATATTAATAATTTTCATTTTAATATTATTTTTCATTATTGTAATTTTCTATGTGTAATACAAATATTAGTATAGTTGATTTCAAAAAATAATTTTATAATTTCAAGCTTTAAGTGTCTTATTTACAACAAAATTATTCTTTAGTACATAGATAAACATACTAATACATAACAAAATGAAATTTACTCAGTGTATTATTTCTGTTTGTTCATGTTAAAAAGATAAGATTACAGAGAGGCACTGATTTTTTTTTTCTAAAAAAAGAACAATCGCTCAAGTTGAAACATAACAGCATTACTTTAATGGAGGATTTATAAAAAATATATCTCATTAAATAATCATAATAAATATGGCAGGCCTCCATTCATCTCAAACAAAAGTTTTTAAGTATGGCCCAACAAAAAAAAGGTAAATTCAGTTTTCAATCTTAATAAATCCGAGCATATAGTTATGGTTTTATTAAAATGAAATTTAGTTTAGAGATTATATAATAAGCAATGGACTGATGCAAAAATAAAATCTTAACTTTGCCATTATGCTGAAAAATTTCTACAAGAGTATCCAATCATGAACCGATAATTAAATAATAAACCTGCTAGTAAACAGTCACTGTTTTAAATGTGATAATATCTTGGACTACTTCCAACTTGAAATGCTGAAAAACAGAAATTGCATCTATGAAATATCGTGAAAATGTGGAAGTATATTGATAAGACCAGTCACTCTGTTAAGCAGCAATTGAAAGAACACAAATTTAATGATCACAATAAAAAAAAAAACAAATGTGTCTATGGTAGCAGACCATGTACATAGTAATGAACATATACTCAATTGGAAAAATTCAAAAATACTGGATACAGAGGGAAAAGTGTAAATTCAAAGAAGCTGTTCACATGACAATGGTAAATAATTATATAAGTCAACCCAGTATGGCAATACATAATGTCAGGAAGCATCTAACTTTGCTCTTAGGAAAAAGTATTTTTTTAAAAAAGTAAAAAAATTATGAGGATTTGAACTGATCTTCATAGATAAATATAATAAATTTCTACTGCCTGTTGCCTTTAATAGAATAGTCCATTGGTTAGGGTGTTGTCTTAAAATTCAATATTCAAGAATCTAAAGATATAAGTCTGAATCCTATGCTAATCTTGTCATTTGTCAGACCATCAACACCTGAAGAAGAGTGGAGAATAATGGAGACTAATATCACTCGAAACAGTGTGTAATCTACTAATGAATTATTACTAACAGTTGCTTGTATTTGAAAAGTTTAAATAAAATTTATTTTTTTCTAGATCTTCAACATTTAATGATAAATAAAGGAAATAGTCCAATATATGATCACATCTAAAATACCACTATCACAAATCTTTGGACAAATACCAAATCACTGTTTTATTTTAACAAAGGCAATGTTAAAAAAATAAAAAATTAAAATAAAGGAATTTAAAAAATTGAATAAGATGTTGTAAAAACCATATCTGAGAAATGGACACATTGTAATAAATAAAAACAAGTTATTTAAAATAATGATGGCACAGAATCTATTACAAAAAAATAAATGTATAATTAAAATAATAAATACAAAAGTATTATTTTGTCTAAAATAAACTGCATTTAAAATGTTTTCATATTAACATTATCCTCAAATCAGAAAAAAAAAGCTATATTTTTATATTTCTGCCAGTACTTTAAATTCTCTAACAGTAGTAGCATTTTTTTAATAATTATAAACATTACCCTGTCACGAAGTATATACTAAATTGAAAAACTATACAGTATTCAAAACATCATTTATAATATTCCATCTCATTTTTAAAAAATGAAAAAAACACTTCAGTATCGTGACTGAAACTTCACAGACTAATGAATATTATATAATTATGTGTATAAATTCAGCCTGATTCAACTTGTGGAAAGTTCATGCTAAATTCTCTGCCTGGCAGTAGATTAGATAACTAAGCCATAGAAACTTACCATTATCATAACGAGCAGCAATTTTGTTGACCCATTCTCAACACAACAAAATTCATTTTAGCATTTTTATTTTAGAACTATGCTATAAATAATATATATATATATATAAATTCTGATTAAAAATTAACATAAAGAAATCAAATGATATTCAAAATAAAATAAATTATTTGGGATATAATGTTAATCAATAACACAGCAATTACAGACTTGTAGAATGTGAAGTGGAGTTTGATATTAAAGTGATAAGAAATAAACCATTCAACAACTGTACATAGATAGATATATACAAACTTAAGTAAAATGATTCTAGTAATACCAGTAGTACTTTAAAACTCACTGATAATCAGAAAATATTTAAATAAATCTACAAATTTTCCAAAATTATTAAATGTGCAATAAAACAAAAAACGCATTTTTCATAGTAGCTTAATTCCAAACAGAATTTAGCAAAAATAATCCAGCCTACATAAAAAATAAAATCTTATATTCTTTAGAAGTATGATCTGTCACCAAAACTTAATCAATGAATTATAATGATTAATAACTTTGTATAAACACAATTATTACTAATAATTTGTATAGAATCTGCAACCTTAACTGAAAAATTTTATCAATCACACTTTAAATGAAAAGAATAGACAACACTTTTTTTGTAATGAAATCATATTATACTTCTTCATTAGACTTAATTTTGTAAGTATATATATATATATATATATATATATATATTGACTATTAAAAAAAATAATATATATATATATATATCTGATATATATATATATATATATATATATATATCAGAGTATATTTTAATACTGATGTTAGTACAATTAAATTTAATATACAAGGGAATTTACGTTTACTGATTCTGAATTTTATAATCATTCGTGATTAATTGTTAGATATTTCGCTCTTTTATTTAAGATTAACAATAATAAAGATATAATTTTTTTTAAAAAAAAGAAAGACATTTAAGAACCAAAAGTTTTCTCCGCGATTTTCAATCCTGAGTTCACCATTCTGCAATTGCACAGAAATTTAAAATTAAATAACACCAAAATAATAGTGTATCGTAGGTTTAATTCTTATCTTTTATAAATCAATTTACTAGTTCCATCAAATTTTCTAAACGTGTGTGTGGGAAAAGCTATATCCACGAGTATTATCAAGTGAGAAAAATTATTTATAAATTTAATAATAAAAAGTGCAAAATTAAATGTTTTCTAAAAAAAATTAAATAAACATTTGCATCAAACTGTAAAATCAAAATAAATTATCATATTCATTGTAAAAAAAAAGTTGTGTGTATAAATTTACACATATCGAATATAGTACAATATAATAGTGTAACCAAATATTTCAGAACCTAAACAAATTCAGAATAAAAACAGAGAAATTATTTTATTCGTAATTGAAGAAAAAAAATAGCATCTCATTCTGTTCGCAAAAGCAAGCTGATATTCTGATTTCGAAATAAGTAGGACTAGCAGGAAACAAAAATGTTGAGCAAATTTACAGAAGAATGAAGACAGATCAACTCTCAGAGAATAAAGATTATCAGAATAAATTATTCCTCAATCAATGCAAATTTGAAACACGCTGAATCTCCCTTTATATGTTTATGTTAACCCTCAAACGATTAAGAAAAAGAACATATGCAATGTGTATATATAAATGAAAAAAAAATTTCAAAATGTGGGCACTTCAGACAAGAAATTTTTCCAAAGATAGAATAAAATAAATAAATGATTATTTCTTATTCAGTTGCTAAGTAAAATATGAATCTCCTCACTCTTATTGCATAAAAAGATGGCCTAATTATCTTTTCTGACATTTGCTACTTTTATGCACTATTTTTTTTACTATAATCAAATCTATAAAGTAATCAAATTTTAAATAATTATTAGTAATAAAACATTACAAAAACTCTAATAACATTCTTTTTTAAACTATTAATTGTTTTTAGATTGAAACCACTGTTTAGATCTTAAGAAAATGAGCAAAATTTCATACAATATTTACCTTTCTTTTTTTTTTTAAATGAATATAATTTGGATATTTAAAGTTTATTTATTCAAAAATAAATTAAAAAATTATTTTGGCATTAAATTAGAAATAGAAAACTAATGTTACTTCTGTTTAACTGCTTCCAATTATAGATTTATAATTTACATTGAGTGCTTTGATGTAAAAAAAATATTAAAACATTTAATAATAAAGCCTTATATGGTTTGGTGCAGTAATAGAATGGGCCATTGTGTAGCTCAAACACCATGAATATTGCTTGACTCTATCTGTTCTAATGTTCAAACTTTTTTTATAAATTCCCTAGCAATAAATCATTTGATTAATATTAATAAAAAATAATCATATGGTTAGAAGCCAAATGAAATATTGAGCACAACATGTTATTAAGGATTTTTTATTACTTTGTGAATCTATAGCTTACATGATAAATACATAATATACCTGATAATATCCATAAAACATCATAAATAATAAATAACAACTAACTATCCTGTCTTATATCAAACAACTTCATAATATTAATTAAAATTTAAAAAAATATATATGAAATAGTATAAAATTTTAAAAAAATGCTTCTAAACTTTAGGAGTTTAAAACACATTAAGTCTATTCTTTATATAGTTTAGTATACTTGTAGTGTCATTAAGAGTGCATTTGAATGCAATGAAACAATGACAGACTCAGGAGCCAATAGGTGCTGGATAGATTCATTACTGACAAGCATTTTAAAAATTCATTCTTTACTGTTGTTATATTCTTTTTATATGTAAATATTATTATTAAAACATTAATTATTTAAAATATATGTTCTATGATCATGTTTGGTTAATATTACTTTTCACCAAAGAACAGAATATCAAAGCAGTCATATAAATATTCATACTTACATCTAAGCTAAAAAAAAAAAAAAACAGGCATTAAATATCCCATTTCAGAAAAAGACTTCAACAACTGTCTACAGGCAAATAAAAAAAAAAGGTATTATATGCTAAACTGTTCAATTGCTGGTAGATATATAATTGTATAATACCCTGATTAAGAATTAATACATTAACCTGAAAAAACTATAACTAGTTTTATAATGTAATCACTACAACTGGTATCTGATACCACTATTAAAAAATATTATTACTTTATATATAATTATGATTTCAAATTTGCTTTTTGTATTAGAAGAATTATTTTCAATAAATATTTATATAAAGAAATTATAAAAATATACCCTAAAATCATAAAAAAAAAATAGAGAAGTAAAGTGACTTTTGTTTAACAGCTTCCAATTGGAATCAGATGTCTGCTTTCTTACACTCAATTATTTTAAAAAAAATAAAATTGCTTTTTTTATTATTATTATAAACATTATTTACAAAAGTATTATAATATTTATATATAAAAAAAGAAAAAATAGAATATATTTAAAAAAACAGAGAAATGTTATTTATGTTTACTGTTAAATCTAAAAAATAGCATAAAATTTGCATTACATGAGCAAAATTCAAACTATTTTCATTTTTTTAAAATACAGATATACCTAATAAGATGCTGACAGAGTTCAATTTTAAAAAATTTATGAAGCTAAGGCATATGAAAAAATCTTTCAATAATGCATAATGGTTGTAGCTGTTTGAGAAATAGCTGATACTGTTCATATTCATTGAAAATCAGTGGGTGCCTCCCTTAGAAAAAGTGTGGTTGTTTCACTATTTTAGATCACTGTTGTAGCATTAGTGTAAGTGATTTATTAACTTAAGAGTTTTTTTTTGTAATGTAGATTTCTCTATAATGCACTTATTTATTTTTAAATTCAAAAGGAATACATGAAGAGAACAATATTCTACAGACAGAAGCTAATATCAAAGGCTTTATACTATTGTTTATGACAGAAAAAAAATGTTCAAAGATCATTTACTTCTTTCTAGTCTAGTTTTCATGCAAACCTCAA
The DNA here is from genome assembly GCA_028023455.1 of Epiperipatus broadwayi. Taxonomy (NCBI): domain Eukaryota; kingdom Metazoa; phylum Onychophora; class Udeonychophora; order Euonychophora; family Peripatidae; genus Epiperipatus; species Epiperipatus broadwayi. The sequence continues at coordinate 86,954 of JAQFVV010000771.1, read as the reverse complement.
TTTATTCATTTATCTTTTATTTTTAGAAATAAAAGTTAATACACATGACTATAATGTAAAAAAACAACAACTATTGTATCTATAACATCATTAACTGTCAGAATTAATATATTGTTAAAATCTTTTCAAATATTGTAATAAATTAGAAAACAAATATTAGATTTTTAAAGCAGAAATTTATAGATTTATCATAAATATGTGATCATTTCCCCCCATTTTAAAGAAAAAACTTAATGACAAATTAATTTATTTTCAGAGTTTATTTTCATATCAGTATATGACCTTATGTGATGTAACTATATCTTTTGTTTTATACTTATTAAGTCAGTTTTTAAATATTTGAAAAGGTGAAATTTGATTTTTTAGAATATTATTTATTTATCAAATTAAATTAAAAAGAAAGTCAAGTCCAATTTATTAAGATTTATTACAAAATAAATATTTTACAGAGAAGTAAAATGTTGAACATTTTCAAAAACTCTCACCAAATGGAACAAAATAAAATGTCAGAAAATTTAAGAGGGTTAAAATAACACTTTAGTTGACATCAATAATTATCCGTAATTCTGATAAGATACAGATTTCACAAATCACTTTCTTAGCATCCAAGTGCCCTAAACACTTTAACTTAATAAATAAATAAATATAATGTGACTTTTATATATCAGACATATAATTTATTTTAAACTACACATGTTTTAGTCACACAATTAATACTTGCACATTAAGATTTGCATTACATTTACATAAGAAAAAAAATTTCACACATTATTTATTCAATAAATTTTTAAAAGTTACTATACCAAAATCTGCACTTTATTTTGTTTAATAATATATATATATATAATCAAACCTTTGGTAAATAGATAGAAAATTGTGTAGGTTTTCCCAATCAAGCAGTTACAAGTGAAGTTGTATAGTTGTTACAATCAACAGAGGGACTTTTAACAATAACACAATATTAATGATACACATGCAATAATATCTTTTAAAAAATTGTGGTTTTACTAATTCTGTTTTCCTTTGATTTGGACTTTCATGTATTTGGGTAATTTTATGGATCAATTATAAATTTTAGCTAAATAACAAATTCCACTACAGTACAAATAAAATAAAAGCAGATTAATAAAACATGTAAAAAAATTATATCAGTAATAAAAAATGATAATATTAGTACTACAAATGAAAAAAGACAATATCAGTGTTAAAGAAAATAAATATAATTTCATTGGATTCAACCCTACTCCATATTTAAGCATGATCTACAAACACATGATATAAACGTTTCTAAAATATAACTGATAAAATAAATTACATTGTATGTATAATTAATACTAGCTAGTGTTTTAAATAAATTCATTAGTAATGTGTCATTTTTCATATAAATTAAAATGTTTAAATAAAGTAATTTGGAAATCTAAACATTTACATATAAATTTTATTAATTATTGCAGAGAAATGGTGCCAAGTCTTCCCCATAATTAAAGTTAATATTTAAATTTTGTCAATGAGATCAATAACAACATATATATATATATATATATATATATATATATTGTTATTGATCTATATAAATTGTAAATTAGGAGTGAATATATATATATATATATATATATATTCACTCCTAATTTACAATTTATGCCAAATCTATGATTCACTGGAGTTGAGAGTCGGCTAGGAACATAAAATAAAACAAATTGTAAAAAAGTTTTTCTCAATACAATTATCGTACATTTATAATTAGAGTAATTTGAGTTAAAGCGTATAATTTTATAATATAATATTTGATATATTTCAAAAAGTTGTCAGAAGTCTGAGTAAAAAAAATTAATCATCTTATATTTAAATAAAAATATTTGCAATTAGAATATGTTTCCATCAATGGAGTGATTCAGAAATCTAAACATTTTTAGTTACATATAAATTTTATTATTTATAGCAGCGAAGTGGCACCCATTTGTTTGATGCAGCTCAAGGATAGAGTATATAATGTTTAATATATTTTGGACGATTTTCGTAAAAAAGTAATCCTCTTACATTTAAATAAAAATATTTATAACCAGAACCTATTTCTAACAATGGAGTGATTTGTAAATCTAAGTATTTATAAATCAGAATGTATCTAATGCTGGAGTGATTCATAAGTCTTAAGTATTTTCATTTACAAATAAATTTTATTAATTATCACTGGGATTTGGCATCTAATTGATAAAGTGCCTTTGTTCCCAACACATCCTGCATACCAATGCATGATGACCCTGACCATACTCTTCTACATGAATCTACTAATTAATCAAAATAAAATATGAAAACTTGATAGATGATCTTAAAAAAAGACAGCTATGAGATTTTGACAAACAAACAGTGAACCATTGGATAAAATGGTTTGGTTAAATATGTGAGACCAATATTTAGAAACTAATGATAATGATGATGATGATGATAAATAAAAAATATTCATATTTAAATTAAGATTTTAATTGCAATTTTTAAATCATGGAATAAAGATTTTTTTATATAGTAGATCAATTTTGTTAAAATTACTTTTAATAAGGAATCTTCTAAATATCAATGCCTCAAGATAGCAGTGTTCTTTAAATTCTTAACTGTTTTCAATTTACACAGCGAGTGAAAAAGAAAAAAAGCCTTCATTGCCAGATGTCATTTTTGTGTGACACGAAGGGTTTCAGACATTGAGCAGACACCACTGGAAATCCAACTTTTGAAATCATATTAACTATTGATATATTGTTTTTTTATTTTTCCTTTTAAATAAAATAAACATGATTATCACTCGATTTAATAAGAGTTTTCATAGTATATTTAACGTGTTTCAGTTTAAAACTAGAATACTAGTTTTTTTAATACTATAAATCAATAATATTTCTTTTAAAATATTAAGATTAAATATACATTTTAAAGATTTAATAAAATAATAACAAATAAAAATTAAGGCCACCCTCTTCACTTAAATTTTAAAAAAAATCCAAAAGATAGTTTTTAAAATATGTTTTATTTGAAAACCAGGCACTCTTCACAAACCTGAAACCTAATTGTAAATATAGGAGATTTGAACTCATACTTTCAAGCACCCAGCAACTATCCACACTATCTCATACAACTGATACAAATGACCACACACATATAGAAAAGATAAATAATCACCAATATTGTATTTTATAAAAACCAGCACTCATCAGTTGGTCCAGATTATCATCTCCCACATATATATAATGAGTGCTCAGTTTATATTAAGATAACAAATCTTCACACTTTAATGGACAGGTTTCAATCCACTCCAACTCTTCAGCCATCCATATCATTGAAAATCTGTTGATGTAAGGTCAAATCACATGATAATGCCAACATTATTGCCAAGATCATGTTGACATAAAGTTACTCTGACCCCTCATGAATAGGACCTTATCTTTCCTACATGTGTGGTCATATGTATCAGTTGTATGAGATAGTGTGGATAGTTGATGGGTGCTTGGAAGTCTGAATTCAAATTCCCTATAAAATATGTTTTAGAAATTTTAATTATATGTTTAAAAATAGTAATAGTAACAAGTCAGATGTCACATGACTTATATATAGTTTGCACTTACAAATATGTAAAATTAAGAGCGTGCTAATAGTTCTAAACAAGCTTTTTTTTTTTTATGATAAATGCTACTACAAGAGAAGGCATTCAAATCATTTTTATTTTAAATGGTCCCCATTCCCAGACCGGTTTCGACCTATGGGTCTCAATTTTTCTATCAATGGCCATCTCTCATACTTTAAATGTCATTTGAATGTGATTAAAAAATAAGACACTTTCAATCATATATGTATCTATGATCTAGTTATAAAAAGTTTTTAAAAAGATAAAAATGATGCTAGAAACATTTTAATTCAAATTTTGACGATCTTATTGTAGTTGATTGTGTGTGTATATCTACATAAATAACTATATTAGGCTATTTACGTATTAAACTGAAAACAGATGATCATTCGAAAATCAGTTTTATGTCTAGGTAATAGAATGCTATTATAATCAAGTGATAAGAAAAATAAAAATATGATGCTGTGCACTATCATAATAAGCAAGAGTCTTTTGGAAATTCAACAAACACTGCAAACAAATAGGTATGGGTTCATATTAGAATTAATTTTTCACTTGAAGCACTAATGATCACAAGTTAAAATTTTTATTTTTGTTACATCATGAAAATCCATCAAAAATACATATAGTACTAGAAAGAATGGAGAGAAAAAAATAAAAGGATTATCGGTAATTAGGAGAAAAGACTTCATCATACCAAATAAATTTGCTTTTAAAAAGACTTTAAAAAAAGAGATAAATACATCATTTTAGAACAAGTTCTATATGTTTGATTAATATAAATCAAAAATAATGTTAACATAATTTATACCTGCATTTTACTTTAGAACTAGTTCATAAAATAATTTTCTCAACTTAAAAATATATATCAAAAAATATTTTTAAATCATGCTTAAATAACTATTTAAAATAAAAATAATTTTAAATTGTTTGTTATAGAAAAGAAAGACAATATTTCTCAACAAAGGGAGTGTGTAAATGAATAATAAAAAAACAATGTATTTATAGTATTGATTGTCTAAAAAATCCTGAGTTTAATTAGAAATTTTGTTAGTTACTTTAAAAAATTATAAATTTTCTTCTGCTCATGAATGTAAAAGTCACTAATTATTACCCCATAAGGGCATCTTAAAATATAGTGGTTAAGATTTTTTGCCATTTCCACAATTCTGGTTCAAATCTAGGTTAGTTGATTCCTGAAATATATTATGTTACAAACAAGTTTAAGATTTTTTTTAGCTAGATGACTCACAACAGAACACAACTGATCATCTAATAGCAATTACTAAATGACTATTTTACTATTCTTAATTAAAAGATAAAAGATATCTTTGTTTAATCTGGGTTTTCAGATGAGTGTTACCACGCTACGAGCAAGAAAATGAAGTACTCCCACAGGTGTGGATTTTATGGTATTTTTGAAGAATGTAGAATATAAAAAATGTTGCATTTTATTTATCATTATATTTTAAATGATATTTAATTTTCTTTGTTATTTCACCTCCTATTTGCCTTTAAATAATATATTGCAAATTCATAAAAGCTGTTACGAATTGAGCATTAAAAAAAATATTTTCTATTGTCTTCATTGTATTATAAATCCACAGATAGAAAGACAATAACACGCTTACTTTTCTATCATAAACAGAAATTATAAAAAATAAAAATTGAACGAAAATAATCAAAACATTTGCGTATTTTTAATATAATTTTTAAAAAATGAAGAGTATTAAAAGCATTTTTAAAACATTGTTCTTAAAGAAAATGTTCTTTTCAAGAAGAAAAAATTATCAAACTTTTTATACACAAAGTATTTAAAAATTTAATTATTTTTTTTTTTAAAAAAGAAAAGAAAATACATACTCACTTTCTTAATCAGCAAAACAAATGATGGAATTAATAAAAAAATATTGCACAATTATATATAAAAATAAAAAAAACGAAGACTTCCCAGATATGTGTTTAAATATATATATACATGGATTATAAAGTATATATATAATATTCTTAACGTAAAATATTTGTGCTACAAAAAAAGTTAATAGCATTTGGAAGATTTTAGATCAAGGGTGGGCAACAGCCAGCCCTCAGGCCACCCCCCCCCGGCCCAAGACAATGTTGAATCCGGCTTGCCGTATGAATGCCTAAATATAGAAGATCCGTATCTGACTACACTCAGTCTATCACTCACATGTTCATATAATTTTAACTTTATCCTTATGCTATGAAAATTATAAAATACTAATTCTAAAAATTAAAAATTTTGTCATAACTTGCTAAATTTAATCATAACTTGCATAAATTTAATCATAACTTCTAAAATACCAATTTTGTATTACAAAATATAAAAATATGGGAGAAATCACATCACAAATAATGTTAATTCCTGTTTTTAAATAATACTGTATATTCTATGCAGCATCAGAGTATTATTTCATAATTATTGTAGCATCTATCAAATGAAGTTCATTTGGGTTTAACTTCTTGAAAAAAATAATATTGGTGCATGATATTTTATAAGTAAGTTTATGCCTTTTCTAATTATTACAATTTTTAATTTTTTATAGCTTATAAAATAAGCAAATTAAAAAAAAATTGATGCCGAATGCTATATTTTCATTAGACATTCAGATATTTATTTGCAAATATAGATGATAAAGCTGGTTTGTAACAAAACTATTTCTGTTTTTGAAGAATATAATTAAAAAGGCATTTTTCAACAAAACATTTGTAAAATATAAATATTTTCACCTGAACAAATGAAAATTGAAGCAGAAAAATTAAAATATGGTTTGCATAAGCAACAAAATACTCTGAAATTTTTGTCAAATACTGATAGAGATATGACAAAAGCTAGTTCTACCTATACCTATCTATAGTTGAATCCTATTTAAGTCATGAAATATTGTAATTACTTTATTTTAAAATATATATTAATAATTTGATAATTCAAGTAATATAACATTTTAGATTCCAATTTTTTTTGTTAAATCATTCAATCTATTCTGGCCCACATTATGATACAAAAATTTCATTTGGCCCATTGATGAAAAAAGTTGACCATCCCTGATTTAGATGCATTTCAATCCCAATCAATTCCCTGAAAATCCAAAAATACATGGCCAAAATAGTTCTTCCTGAATATAATATATAAATTATTTTACATATATAGATTGGCTGATATTTTGATGTTAAGAAATGATTGTTTCTTTCATGAGGCTCTACTTCAAAATAAAACTACTTTCTTCAAAATTATTTATTGTCTTTCAAATTATATTAGTATGTACAGATATTTAAACTAAAATAAAAATATGCATGTAAAATTAAATATCTTTCAAGTTTATCGTTATTTTCTAAAAAAGCAAAGAAAATCCACAGGTATAAAAATCTGTGATTTTTACTAAATACTAAAAAATTGAAACCTGTCTTTTTTGAAATATATATGAATTTAGCTTCAGATTTATACGTAAAATTTATTTAACTGTACAGCTTGCCATTTAATGCATTAACTCATTTTATTCTTATATCTTAAAATGGAAATTTTAATTCACTTAAAACAATTTACATGATTTAATTTTGTTTTCCAAAATTTGTCTATTAATAGTATTTTTCATATTTGTAATTGAAAAATGTGTTCATGATTACTCATATTTTAGGGACTATGTATCAAGTCATGTCTAAACTAAGATAATAATGTAAAGATGTTTAATTAAGCTTTTTGTCACTCTCAGACCTGGGCATATTTCATGACAACATTACCATATTTTTATTTTAATTATTTTATTTCTTTCTATTTTTTGATTGTTCTGTAGAACACTTTTTTTAAATATTATGTCTTATTGGGTTTTCTAAATAATATTTGTAAATTATAAATCCATTTAATGATTTTTTTTAAATTAAAGTATTCTTCATGTGTTTTGCATTGTTTGATACATTGATAGAAGTGCAAATTGCTTAATATCCATGGATTATGTTCCCTTTGTATTATTTTTTGGTGGTCAAGCTTCTTATAAACTAATAATCAGAATATTATTTGATTACTTTTATTTATTTATGAAATATTTTTTATTATTATTATTAAATTCATATTTTACTACATGAAATTTTAATACTTATTATCTGTATTCTTATTTTTAATAAGTGTATAGATTTATGTTGGTCCATATGTGTACTATTCTATGAATACTATTGTAAAATCTGATATAAAAAATAATATAACTGTATAAAAAAATAAGAAAGTGACCAAAAAAGAAATAAGGATGTTACTAAGTTAGACTTGTCTCCTAGGTTGAAGCACAACTTAAAACAGTCAAAGAATTCTCATCAATACCCGAGCATAAAACATCATTACCAAATTGGCACTAAGAAGAGTTCAGATATCAATATAGTTCTAGCTCTTTATTTTCCACTACATCAAATGTTACCTAAATTATCACCCTCAGAGGAATAGCTAATAAATATACACAGATTTATTATAATTATAATACACGTATATATAGTTGAATTTTTCTAAAAAACAAAAATAATAAAAAGGCTAAGAGAAAATGGCTTGGTAGAATATGGCAAGGCCTGATTTTTGAGAGGAAACTACTGTTTTGCATATAAACATGTACACACACTATTAATTTTAAAATAAGTTTATTAAAGACTACCTTGGTGCTCCAAATGACATACTATATGTTTCAGTTTCTTAAAATAATATGAGAACAAATTATTTAAATATTTTTCACAAATATTCAGTGATAATAAATATTCTGTATATATAAAAAATATTTAGTAAAATAATATTTTATCAGTATAAATAATAAATATGCATTCAGTAAAATAATATTTGTACAGTAATAAGCAATGAATGCTCAGTTAAGTGTAATAAATATACAGTAATAATATGAAATGTGCAGTAATCAAATTAAATATTTAATAGGAATATTAAATTTTATTTTTAATAGTTTTTAAGTAATAATATTAAATGTTAAATATTAATAATAAACATTCTATATATTTGGCTGAGGCTTTGTGATGTCTTTGTGTTTATAATTATAAGTAGATTATTTTTCCCATCATCAAGAATTAATTATTAAGTACTTTTATAAAAATTCAAACTTTATTTAATCTTTTCAAAGACATTCAACTGTAAGTAAAAACTTTTAGGTAAATATGTAGCATGATGTTATAAATGTTAATATTTTCTTTCTTTCCTTCACGTGTAACTGGCCTGATCAGTGATAATACTAGCATTAGAATCAAACCTGTGACCTTTAGATTCATGAGTATTCAATTCAAGATGAAAGTCAAACAAATTAAGTTACCTTTCAAAAGCAACAATTAGTAACATTTTTATATTTTTTTCTATGAAAGCACTCTCGATTGCACCAATTATTCATAAATAATTTTTAAACATTATTAATTATTACAATAGATTGACTCATGGGATTATCTGCTAGTATTACGTTAATAGTTTCTTTACATTTTCTTTGTACTTTTCCCTTTCTGTTCAAAATTCTTGCCTTTTCCCAGCCATATGTACTATCATTGGTATATAAATGATTGGCAACTTTATTATCCGTAGAATGTATTTGAAATGTTTAAATAAAGTTTGAATTTTTCTAAACACATTTAATTATTACTTCTAGATATAAATATAATTCAACATATAATTATGAAATAAAGATCAGTATTTGTTAATTTCTGATCTGTATGTAAAATGTTAATAAATACAATACATATTATATTTAAATAAGTTCAAATTATTTATATTGCCCAGTCATAAAAAATTAATCAAATCTCACTATTACATAAGTTCACTGGTGCATGAATAATTTGCCAATTTAGATAAATATGTTTGTTCCTCTTTGATCATTATTTTGTTTCTTTTAATCATTTTTCAGTGGTTCATCTGGTTTTACTGAAATATGTCCACAGAAATTATTTTATAAATGCAATTTTTATTTATTAATATTTCTGGTTCAAATTTTATATAACAGATTCCTCATAGTGTACTATAATTTTGAATGCTTTTTTACTGTTATGATGATTACAGATTTTCTTTATCTTGTTTGTCATCCCTGATATGTATGGATTCCTTACAGTAACTACAATTGTTTTCCTCTTTGAAGTTTCTTATTATTATCTATTTATTATTTTATTAATGAGAACTGATAGATAACTATTCTTTTTCTTTTTTTTCATGTCAATGATTTCTGAGCAAACTTCTTTTGCTCTGTTCCATAGTAATAATATAAATCTAATTTACATTTTTCTCTTAAGTTTGGACGTATATGCTACGTATTTTATTACATGTGTGGATTTTCAGTACACAGTAATTTTTATTTTGTTATGAGAAAATCTTATAACAATAGCATCTATTGTATATTTAATTAAAGAAGATATGTTATTGATATGTGAAATATTTATAGTAGAGTATAATCATATAAAATAAAAAAGTATTGTCAACATAGAAAATCCAGACTTTGAACATGTAGTGCTTATGGCTGTAGTTTCAAATGTCTTACATGTGAATGTTGTCAATAAATGTGACAATGTTAAACTCAAACTACCCTTTAATTTTGTTGATAGAATTCTATAATATTAAGAGTATATTGTTATAAAAAAAATTTAAGTGTTTCATTACATTATCAAAGAAAGAGTTGTTCTGTATTATAAGCTATTTCACTCACTTATTCTTAAGTGGGAAACAGCAAAAAAAGTAAAGAACTAATTACAGATATTTAATGTATTCATACATATTAAAAATAGCAGACAAATTAAAGAAAATCTGCAACCAATATAACATCAAAGCAGCTTTCCAATGAATAGTTAACTGCAATAAATAATAACTTATAAAAAAATCCAAACTGGAAATGCTGAAAAACAAAAACCATATCTATGAAATACCATGCAAATGTGGAAGATACATTGAAAAATGATGTATATACAAATAAATATATGTTCGACTGGGAAAATAAAAAATTATAAGAGAAGAAAAAAATTAAAAGAAGCTGCTCATTTGATAAACGTTAATAACATGTTAAATCAACCTATTGTGACAATTCATAATATTTGTTGAACCATTAATTTACTTTATCCTTTAAAAAATGAAGAAATCAGGAAGATCTATAAATAAGCATGTCAATTTTTTATTTATTACTGCTTTAAAAGAATAGCTCTGATAGTTAGAACATCATCTTAAATTCAGTGCTCATTCAATCTAAAGACTCCAGGTTTGCTCCCATAATACTATGGTCAATGTTATATTATAAACAAACATGTGTACTATTAGTAACAGTTGAATAAATTTAAAAAATTTGAATTTTTTTAAAAATATTTACCAATTCTAGATGATGAAAATAGTCCAATAAACACAAATCTGTATTAATCTATTCCTAAGTGACAAATAATCTTTAATAATTATATGATAGTTAAAAAAAATAAAGAAATTCTTTAGTTTATTATGTCAATCAGATTAAACTCTGTCTTTATTCTGTAATTATCTAGTGGATTAATATAAATGCTTTTAGCATGGAGTAAAAATTTTAAGATAATTTATTAATTAATTCTTTAAATGCATTTTCAGCATAACATTATTTTCAAAGGCAAATGCTAAAGTAACAATACCATTAAATGTAATGATAATTTAAATTTATTTGTGGCTACTCTAGACGGGCCTTAACTACATAGTAGTAGATTTTATTCATGATATATTAATACAGTACTTAAATTATTATTTCTGTAGTATATGTAATGTTCTAATCAATGGTTATTTCAACATGTGCCTTTAAGAATTTAATTAATGAGTATTTTGAAATTTTCTTTCCATGCAAGAAGCATTTAGATCATTGTATTAAATTATATAATTCTATATAATATTTTCCTACATTTTGTAATACAGGCCATTTTAGTACACTTTAAAGAAGTTCTTTATATCTGTAAAAAAAAAAAAAAATCTCAAAGCAAAGCTTCCCCAACTTATCAGCATTCTATAATAAATAATATTTCTGTAGTGTAATTTGCTTTGGTATAGTGAAAATTACACTACAGAAATATTATTCATTATTGGATAACTTCTAGACTAATGAATGACTAATAAAAATTATTAATGCAATCATTCTGCTTGGCTTCCTGTTTCTATTCTAATTTCAAACTGTTATATACTAAAGGATGCACTGATTTATCTAAGAATAAAACTGAGGACATCCATACTGCTAAATCTATCTTCAAACACTACTGTTATCTCAATGTATATGTAATTAAAATATGAAAATTTACATGTATAGACACACACACAAAATCTCATTGTCATAATTAATGTAGACCAAGGATGGATGCACATTTCAGTAAAGTAATATTGTAATAAAAAGTAAAAATTTTATTAGAGCCCAATATATATATATATATATATATATATATATATATATATATATATATATATATATATATATATATATATATATATATATATATATATATACACTAAAAATTGATAATAAAAAAATTACAAAATGTCATACCTGGTTGATTCAAATGTGAAAAACTATTCTGCGCTTTTATTTATAAACTAAATATTAAAAGTTTGGTGAGATAAAAACACTCAAAAATTTCATTAAGTAAGAAATATTTAAATTCTATAGTATATTAATATATTATTAAAAAATGCTAAGTAATATTTATCTATAGTATATTATATTTTATACAAAATTATGACACATGTGAACACATATGTAAAAAGAATTGGCACATAGGTTTAAAATGTTGACTGTCCCTAAAGTAGATAAAAAAATCCTGCTGATGGTCAAGTTCTATATTGCTTTGAGTGAAGACATCAAGTAAAAAAAAAGTAATAAAAATGGGCACTGTATCTAGCCATTGCTAAACCAACATAATATCCTATAAAACCAGCAAGAGATTCTCTTTATCAGGCACTGCTAATTGGTTATTAACAATTAATTTCATATCAAAATATTATTTACACTGCATGGTTTGGTGCAGTTTATACAGCATCCAACTTGGGATCCAGAGGTCCCAGGACCCATTCTGGCATTTTCAATTCTGGTGCTTGAACTTATAAATTCATGAGCAATAATGCCATATGCTTCTTTTCTCAATGCACTACCTTGTAACTGCATTCTTGTTAATATTCTTGAGTTACGTACCAACAAAAATGATATATATATATATATATATGTGTGTGTGTGTGGAGAATTATGTGTGAGATGTAATATTTTTTATATTACAAAAAATAATTTAAACTGAAATTATAGGCAAAAAATTTATAACAAATTGCAGCTGTGATATTTAAAGTTACATTACTATTAATTATGTCTGAATGCAAAAGCATTCATCTATGATAGCTGTAACTCAACAAATTACTATGAAAAGCATATCTGGTGCAATACATGGAATAGCTTTCAAATAAATAAAAGGGTCAAATAATTTGAGACTAAGATAATAAATAATTGAATCCAATCTTTTAAAGTTTAAAAAATTTAATAAGTAATAATTATTAAGCACTGACAACAAGAGTAATTTCTACTATCAGCTTAGGATAAAACTGAGATTAAAAAAATAAAAAAGAAAGAAAAACCAATAGTAAGAATTATGTTTTTATTATCAGTTGCAGTTTAAATAATTTAAAGAAGGAAATATAGTTCAGCAATCTAATTTCTTTACTCTAAAGTTGATATTTTTAACATGATTTTAATAATTCTTATTATGATTTTTAGTATTCTTATTAAGATATATTATTGGTATCATGTACCATAGAAATGAAATATGTGTCAAAATAATACTTTTTTTATATTTTACACAAAATCCTATAAAGATTACAAAAAATATCTGACATAAATTTAGACATCAATCACAAAAAGTTTTTGAAAATAAATTTTGAAAAAACAAAAAAATCACATGACCAATTAGCAAGGATTTTAGTGATATATCATAAATGTCAATCAAGTGATCCAATTGGTACAGTTTATTTCATTAAGCTCGAAATTGATGAAATAACTCTAAGCTTTTGAAACTGATAATTTCACCTTTGCACTGAACCACACATGATACAAGAAGAAATAGTGAAACTGTCTAAGATATAAGAGACTCAACTGCTTGTATATAGTTAACCAAACCTCATTTTTTAAATTTTATATGGTATCAAAAGAAAAAGAAAAAACCAAAAAATATGAAAATTGTATTCATTAAAGATAAAAAAATAATATTTAGACCTAATTCTGGAAGAAATTAATGTTAATTAAGAGGAATATATTGACACCAAATAAAAACACAACCAACTAACAACAAAAATTACTATAATATTAATAAATATATGCTAAACACTTTAGTGTCTATCAAAACAATTCATTACAAGATTTACATTTAAAAGATTTATGTGACTGAAACTCAATTTCAAGACAGATATAATGAAGAAGCAAATGAACTGAATAATAATTTATCTTGAAAGATCATTTTAATTTTTTAGTTTAACCACTATTCTGCTAAAATGTATCAAGATTATGACAACTTGGATACAGAATTTATCATTAACTTAGATACTTCTGATAAACAAGGTCTAATTATAATGGAAATACTGATTTCAGACATTTACTTCCTTTATGAGACAGGCCTCTAATCAACTGAAATAACTATTATTGAGTCTTTGTGATCCATTCATGAATAATGAATAAAAAATCAATATCTACAATTAACATCTTTATGAGAACATTAGACTTTTCTCCATTAGAAATTGTTTAATATTTTTCTAGTTACTGTTCACATTTTCTTCACAGAATACAAGCATTTTTGCTTAGACATTAGTTTGATACCATATAGAAATAAATATATTATTTTATCTAGTTTCTATAATGGGCAAATAAACATTTAATATCTATTAATTCATTAAGTAAAATTGCTAATACACTAAACAATATTTACAAGTTTTTAAAAGCTGCAGGGCATGGACTTGAAATATATATATATATATATATAAAAAAAAAAAAAAATATATATATATATATATATATATATATATATATATATATATATATATATATATATATATATATATATATATATATATATATATATATATATTGATGTCATTGTTTTTCATTAATTTTTCCCACTTAATCTACCTGTAACCAATGTATATTGTGTTTCAATTATAATTTAAAAAATACAATTTCATACTAATTAATATTTTTCTGGATAAAATAATTCACCATGAATTTGATATATCATCCAGTATTATATTACTTATTACCATCATAAAAAGTATGCACATTAAATTTAAATCTTCAACTTTGCATAACCCTGGTGCAATGATTTTTAAAAAAGTTATCTACAAAACATGAAAAATCATCCAAACTGATTTCAGATTCTAAAATTTAATTTAAATGTAATTCAAATATAATAGATTCCTTAAATACCCAACTAGACGTAAACACTTAATAGATGTCAAAAAAAAAAAAAGCATTATTAACAAGATTAGAAAAATGACAGGCAAATGAACTTTTTAAGCATTTTTCATATTTGTTTTATCCTTTAGCTAAAAAGATAGATATCTATTATGTAATATGTGGTGGTGGCACAATTGCCTGCCAGATCTACTACCTGGTTCAAATTTACGCAAAAAACTTTGAAATCTTTTAAATGGCTTAAGATTTTTTGAGGGGGGTGATGACACCCTATAGCCAGTCCATTTAATTATCGAATATTGAATAGAAAATGGATATATAATTATTCTTAGTTAGAAAAGAACAAAGATTAAAACTATTCAAACTCTTATCATCCAGAAAATGACATATATAATGAATACTGTTTTCACCATTATTTTTCTTATGTGAGAAGATATTGGATAGGTTTTTCTTATGCAGAAAGACAAATATATAAATAGCCTAGCAGATAGATAAATATATAAGTAGGTAGGTAGGTAGTAGGTAGATAGGTAGGTAGGTAGGTAGGTAGGTAAATATGTAGGCAAGCAGAAAGGCAGGTATGTAGGCAGGAAGGCAGGCAGGCAGGGAGATAGATGGATGGATGGATGGACAGATAGATAGATAGATAGATAGATAGATAGATAGATAGATAGATAGATAGATAGATAGATAGATAGATAGATAGATAGGTAGATAGATAGATAGATAGATAGATAGATGGATGGATGGATGGATGGATGGATGATTGGATGGATGGATGGATGGATGGATGGATAGATAGATAGATGGATAGATAGATAGATAGATAGATGGATAGATAGATAGATGGATAGATAGATAGATAGATAGATAGATAGATAGATAGATAGATAGATAGATAGATAGATAGATAGATAGATAGATAGATAGATAGATAGATAGATAGATAGATAGATAGATAGATAGATAGATAGATAGATAGATAGATAGATAGATAGATAGATAGATAGATAGATAGATAGATAGATAGATAGATAGATAGATAGATAGATAGATAAATAGATAGATAGATAGATAGATAGATAGACTGTACTTTAAAACTTATTTTATTTCAAATATATAAATAAAGTTGTCATTAAAAAAATCAAATGACTTCAAGATATACTTCTGACTGAACAAGGAAGTTTCAGTTAACTCAAGCCCTCATCTCTCTCAAATGTTTTCATCGTTCTTCATTAATTATTAAATTTACAAACCCCTCTTTCCGTGGATGCACTCATTTGATAGCATTTATATAAATACATTAATAATTATTATTAGTCAGATATAAATTATACATGCATTTAATTTCTTTTTATTAAATACAACCTAATATATATATATATATATATTAAACGATTAACAATAATATAATAATATCTGGCCTGTTACTAGGAGAGAAAGGGAGTATAAAATCAAAATATTATTTTATTTGAATTATATTAATATAATATCAACTTATTAATTTATTAAATGTAAAGTATGCGTATTTTACGAATGGTTAGAAACTATTTAAATAAATTCTTTCCACTGAGTATCTTCATTCTAATTTAAAAGGTTTTCTGATGAATATATCTCAATTTTTAATCACCAACTGAATTATGTTGTTCTGAATCGAAATCGAACTTAGCAACGAATTGCCATTGTGAACCAAGAACTGACATCACACTTCCCTCGGCAGCTTGAATTTATGATTTTTATATCTTACATTTACCTAGTACTATATATAACATTTTACTATTAATATTTAAAAAATTATCTCTTTAAAAAAATTATCTTGGCAAAAGTCAGTTCAAATCTATAACAGCTTCTTCTGCAAATGTTGTTTATAATGAACTTTTGTAAATCAGTTATTTTGCTTTAAAAGTTGCTTGTTATAATAAGAATCTTTTAAAATTCATTTTGAAGCAGATATTTACTAATGAAATTTGAAATGTTAGAATAAAATTCCCAGATAAATATGTATTTTTATTTTTCTTCTTCCTTTTCTCTCCACGTGCTATTTGCATTAAAAAATAATAATAATAATGTTGAAATTCGCATTCAAATGAGAAAAATCATTCTAAAGTAAAATTATTTTAACCAATTTTATTTGCATATTAAGTGTAGTTTTTTTTTTTTTTTAAATAATTTTAATATTAAAAAGAAATTAACTTTTTTAAATATAAAACTGAACTCTGTGAATAATAATAATTATAACACTAACTATTTACTAATTAAAATACATTAGTATTAGAAAATGTGTAATTGTTTAGAGGACAGAAAAAGATGGAAAATAGAATGTTGTGTTTCTAAATCCTGTTTAATGTTTATTTAGATGGGTTGTTAAATGAGTATTGTATTTATAGAGATGTGGTTGAGAGGAGGATAAAGAGTTTTCATTGCATTATATTAATTAATATAAAAATATCCAAAGAGAATAAACCAAGAATGTACATGGTGGAGAGGAGGGGGTGTAAATAAAACAAAAATCCTAATTATTCAGCTGGTAAATGTAAAAATTTGAGACTGGCAATTGAACGGAAATTTATATATAAGTTAGTGATTTTACATACTTGAAAAAACGAAGATACGTGTAGTAATTTTAAAAAAGATGAGTTCTAATGTCTAAAAAAGCTTTTAATAAGGGTAAAAAGTTTTTCCATACCCAATTAATGTTAAAACTAAAGGAAAAGAGTTGATAAATATTTGGCATAAAATATATCATGATATACAGCGTATATTTGTATGCAATTATAAAAAGACAAAAGTGAAAGATACTAAAAATGAGTATTTAAAAAAGAATGTTAAAAATAAAATAAAAAAACTGTTAAAACATTAAATAAAAATAGAGTTTATTAATAATAAAAAAAAATCAAAAAAGAACAATACATACAAGATTATAAAAGTTTTTCTAGCAGATAATATTAAAAAAATAAATGAGCATAAGTATTTGAAAATGAAATAGTTTTGAGATAACGAATAATAAATTGTACTGATTTCTGAAAATCTCAGTTTAGTAAATTACGATGAAATACCTGTGATACATTATCCAAAAAAGTATATTATCAATTATATAGATACTAGTACAATCATTTATTCTTAACAAGACATCAATAAAAGTAAACATTTTTAAAATCTCATAGAAGTAATAGCACTAATATTTCAGATAGGAAATCAATTACTGATATGGGCAGAGCTTAGTATTATATATAAAAAGAAAGAATATATGCAGTTCGACAAACTATCATAGTCACATTTAAATTAAACAAAAAAAAATTAAAATACACAACTAATCATATTACATAATTATAAAAATACAAATAAAATCACCTTTTAAAAGTCATTCCAAATATAGACTAACAAAAATTTTCAAATATGTAATAAAAATATTTTACTTTTCCAAAGATGGCAATACGATTTAGAGTAGTAAAATTGCAATCCAAAATGATAAAGTTCCTGAATCGGTTTCCAAGATGAATGGAAAAATCATGATCAATTTAATGGAAGTAGAGTTTAGTACATAATTCTTGTCCCAAGAAACTAATCATACAATGATTTTTATTTGTTTTTTTATTAAGTAAGCATCATTTTTCAATGCTTCTAATTTGACAACTTAATTACCATATAAAATGAGATTCATAATTCTAATTAAAAAATTTTGATTGATATAACATAAAACCATGTTAGCATTAACAGAAATTCCATTAAGATACTTATTCATTTGATATTTTAATTAATTTCTGGTGATATTTCCATTTTCTTTAAGAAGTTCATTTAAAGCAATTAACTTACAATATAATGGATTCATCCTGAATGATGTTTACTCTGGAGAATATTCAAGCCTAAAGATTCAATACTTGTGATTAAATTAGCATATAAAAAGATCTTTTTTTAATGATACTAAAAACTTTTTTCTAAAGAAATGAGTCTTGATAAGTTAGAATTCTACATGTAACATTGAGAATAAATGTACTCCAATAAATATGCAATAATAAAGTGAATTTATGATAGCTGAATGTGTGTATATAAAATTTTTAATTAGAAAATATGTGTACAGTTGAAAACAAATTTGATGTAAAAAAGAACAATAAAATAGTGATTATAACATTCATCTGCCATGCTTATCTTTTGGGTTTGGGTCAATCTTGGAATTTTTTTTAAGGTCATATCAGAATTGTAATTTTTTAGATAACTAGTTCATAGACAACTCAACTTACCAAGCATTATTGGTGAACAAACATTTTCTAACCAGATATGGGTTAATCAGATGAGCAATAATGGTATGATATGATTAAAAGAAGTGATCCATGGTTTATCTTTAAAACAGTAGAAACTACTATAACAAATATAATGATTACATTAAATCTTTTCATTTCCATTAGTTGTAACTTAAGAGTCAAATACATATCCATTTCAGGATCTTAGCATAGAATAAAATGAACATTAAGTGACCATTTAAATAGTAAAATATAATGAAAAATCTAAAATTTAAATTTAAAAAAAAATTAATTGTTGTACATACTTAGATTTTAATAAAATTAAAATTCAACTTTTAAAATCAGAAAATAAATATATATCTAAACTTATCCTAATAAAAATTCTCAGACAACTTATTTAGTCATATCTTATTCAGAAATTATATTTTCATACTTGAAAAATTAAATTTTTTTCACTGATGTTACGATATAACTCTGGTTTCTGCCTTGCATTGACAACTAAGTTGATTTTCTAATAAAAGGAACTTTTTTTTTACTTTCTCATTTGGAAATTATTTTAGCCTTAAAGTTATGTTCTATTTCTCTGGTGTCATAGTGAAAACTTTAAAAAAAACACCAATGAAAATCACTTACTTTGATTTTTTTTTGTTTAGAAATTAATATTTGATAATATAAATTATTTTAACTCTACACCTTTCAGAATCTCTAAAATATATTGCAGGTACATATCCTACGTCATCAAATATCATTTATTTTAACATTTGCTTTCATTGTTTTACAGCATTGTCAATTGGAAACATTGTTTTTCATGACAATGTTAATCAACTTTCTATGTTTAAGTATCTTATGCTTATAATTAAAATGTATGCATTACAATAAAAAAAAGCATAATATATTTTTGTCATTAAAGGTGTAAACAAATATCTAAGTAAACTAAATTAGTAACTTAAACCTTATAAAATATGAGAAAGATGTCTTCTTTGTAATAATTTCTTTTGTTGAAAAATCTTAATGTAATGAGAAAAAGTGTTTTCGTATAATTTTTTTTACAGTAAAACTTTTATTGTGACAACTTTTACTGTCCATAAAAATTCCAATATTTATTGCTGTTATTCTTAACCATGTGATGAATTCACAATAGTGCTATCATATATTTAAGTAATTTAAAGCACATTCTGTTCTTTATAAAATGATATCCATAAATATTACTAAATAACTTCTGATAACTTTGTTTAGGAGATTTGACTAATATAATCACCTCTATTGAAATATTGTTTTATTATACATTTAAACAATCCATTAATTTCTGCATGTAATAAAGTACTTAATAAAATAAATAGTTTTGATAATTTAACTTAGTTTTAATCCATTAGGATAATATAACCTACTTTTGCATAAACAATTCTATATTTATTCATAATATTATAAAGGTGTCTGATGCATTCACTTCATGCATTAAAATTTTATATTAGAAATTTAATTAATGAATTGCTTACAAAAGATGCTGATTGTTTTTGTTATGAAAATCGTAATTTTTTTATTATTATTTTACAAAACATATGTTATTAATGTTCAAAAAATAAATTATCTATCATTACATATCCCTGAAAAATTAAATTAAAAATATAATGAATTAGACCTATTGAAAATTGTTAAAATGTGAAAATCTATGTCAACAACCAATAATCCATGGCTTTCATATCATTTAATGACTTAGTAATTCATTCAGCTTAACCCACTAATTGCTTTTGATCAAGAAAGTAATTTTATCTAATTGTTATTATAGTTTGTAATTAGTTTTTTGACTTATGTAAATATATCTTTTATATGTTCTTTTGTTTCGAATTTTTTAATCGATTTGAGAAAAAATAATGTTTTTCTATCAGATGTTCTCATTAATTTTTGTTCTTGAGTTTGCACTCTAAAAATAAAAATAAAAAAACACTTTTCATGTATATTTTTATTATTATCACTGATCATGCTATATATAAATGTGTTTGGTAACCATTACTTTTATCATGTGACCCATGAATGATAGGTAAAATATTTAGGATAAAAAGATTACTGACAATTAAAATTATTGAAACAATGATTTTTTAGATATGATATTAATTAAAGATAATATCTGCAAAAGCATGTTGAGAAAGTTTATTACAGAATAAATAATTTATGATTTTCCACATATAATTCATTAATATCAATTTTTATGGTAAAATAAAATTATATATTAGATCAATAAAAGATTTAGGAATATAATATAAATAAAATGAAAAATTTAGGGATATAATATCAAATTAATATACATAAAATGAAAAAAAAATCTTTAAATATTTCAGTTAAGGCTAAAGACCAGTATGAAAAAAGTATCATTCAAAAGATTTGTAAATTTCCAGATAGTGTAGATTTAAACATTTTTCTATGTTTGTTTATATTTTAGTTAAGATTAGACAATATTGTATATTGGTATAGAGATGCTATCTAAAGGAGGAAATCATAAATCTAATCGGAACATTAAAAAATCAAGTTTTTTCAATATGAATTTAAGGCATGGTAGAAAATTTTCTATCACTGAAACCAGATGACCCAAAATAATATCCTCTAAATCAGGGGTCAGAAACCTAAGACACGTATGCCAAGTATGGCATGCAGATTGATTATCAACAGCAATCTAATTGAATTGAAATAGTAAAAATATATATTTTAATTACAGCCCATTTGTGCCCTCATCTACAATTTGCATAGGAGTTTCACATGCAAATGAAAACCATGATTCAGTTTAATTTACTAATTACTTTGTACAATAAATGTAGACTCGATCAATCTTGGCTATTTTAAATCATAATAAGAGCTAAGTAGGATGGAATTTTTTTGCTCTATGGAGAAGTAATTTTGCCTGGATTTTTTTTTTTGACAGTCAATAGACCTTTGATACTTTTGTGCACAACTGTATGTTTAGAGTAAATTTATATTCAGGCAGAATATTATATCAATTAATTCATTTGAAAAACTTCTATTTCTAATTATATAATGATGCATTTTAAGTTTAGGCATGTTTACTTAAATATAAAAAAAGCTTATAGTTGAGTGATAGTAGGGTTAATCCTTGAATAAATTCCATACATACATGATGAGATTTGATAATATCTTTTGGATCCCAAAGAAGTTAAAAATCATTGTTTTTTTTTTCTTTTAAATGCTTATTGTGTAATTAAAACAAATTTCTCATAGAGAAAAATTCCAAATGGCCATATTTTTAAAGAAAAAAGTATATATGAAAAACTTCCAATTTCGAATTGATATTTTTTATGACCCAAAAATGAGTTTCTTTGAAACATTTTTGATAATGCTAGAAAAAGACATGTTTTATTTTGTTAGAGTTCATTAATCAGGTTTTTAAATTAAACCATTGAAAGTTAAAAGTGCTTTGCTGGTTCTGAATTGTTTTACATTAATTGGCAATTTTGTAAACAATACACATTTTTTAAAGTACCAATTGGATTAATTTTCTTCATACCAAAGGAAATTTTAAGTATAACTTTTGAATTCAATATAATTTGAGAAAACATAGTTTTCATATATGATCCTATGTATTTTGAAATATAATATAAAATTCAGTTATAATGGACTTCAAAGATTAATATATAATTTTGAAGCCCATTATAACCAATTTTTATACTATAAATAATAAGATTGGTAGAATCATTGTCAGCACATAGAATGACATTGTAAAATATATTCGGCAGGACACCATTAAAAAAGTACAGACCCCTGCTCTAAGTCATTATAATACAATTCTTAAAATTGAATGATGGCAAAGTTTGAAAAAAAAAAAGCTTACTGATGTTCTGTCAAGACCTTTTATAATAATAAAAACTTAAGATATATGTATCATGGATTGAATGAAATCAAATATCAAAGTTATTTAATCTTCTCACTATTCAGATTACATTTTTTAAAAATAATATTTTTTAAAAACAAAATATTAATATTCTCCATATATCTTTATATTTCATTTTATTTTGATAAAAGACAAATATGCACTATATTTTAATGATTTTTATTTTATCTAACATTTAACTATTCTTGCAATTTTTTTCAAGATTTTTTTATTTAAATAAATATAATACATTGACCATAAACATCTATCATTTCATTATAGTTTATAGATCTCACATTCAATTTAAATTTTAACACCACTATTGTCATCCTTTTTTTTTTTAATAATGTAGAATTTCTAAAAAAATATATTACTATATAATTTGGAGATAAGTTATAAAAGTTAAGAATTTTAAGAGAAAAAAAAATTCATGGCACAAAACATCAAAAATATTAACTTTGTTTTATATTTTAATGGACTGATAAAACAGAGTAGATTGCTGAAATGTTTTTCTGTATCCAAACTAATACTTCAGTTATTTTTCTTTCTAATAATATGTTATAATCAATCACTCTAACTCATTACAGGCACAATTATATTTTTAGTGATTCATAAACCATCTTCATTTCATAATCCCATTTCAAATTAAATCTTTTCCAAGAAGATTTCTATTTCATGATATCTAGTCAACTTCACAGTCTATCAGCTATCATCTACTCTTACTATAAAGAATTTCATTTTTATTTATGATTTTAAATCCTTATAAAAATCAATAATTCTAATCTGAATTGAAATGTATTCTTTTTTTTCTACCTCTTATTTTCATTCCTTAATTCTAGTCATAGCATTAGAATTCACTTGTAATTCTTGTGCTTAATAATTTTATATACAAAATATATATAAAAAATATTTATGAAAAAATTTGACTTAAAAAATTCATACTGACTAGATTTACAAATCTATTTGAATGAAGTTTGTTTGATAATATGATTTCAATAAAATATATCTGAATTAATTATTTCTGCTTTGAAATATTTATTTTGTTAAATATATTCTTTAAATTTTTTTTGTTATTTATTTTATGTACATATATTTTTTTTTTAAAAATTAATAAATAAAAATAATTATATTTTAATAACAAATTTGAAATCCATATTTTACAGTCATATATTGAAATTACATGAGACATGCCAATTAAAATATTTTATTTTTAATTATGAAAGGGCATATTGCTTACAGTTAATAATTACAAATGAAATTTTAATTGTTGGTGTCTATTAAAAGATCTGTAAAAAAAATAAAGAGAACTAAACCAACAATATTTTGACAATTATGCAAATGTATAATTAATTCATTAATTATTCTTATTCATAGTAAGTCATTTTTAAAGAACTCAATATTCATAAGCAGTCTTCATCATTATAAAATTGAATTAGAATTCACAAGTATGTCATATGCATTTATATTGACCTTATCATTGAGCAATTTAATACAATAAAAAAAAAAAAAACTACTCTTTTTTTTTACTAGTTCATAAATTTCAATTATAAGATTTGGATCAAAATATTTCTCATATAAAAATTACTCTACTTGACTTATAAGCTTACTTTCGCAAAACTTTATTTCATTATATGATTCCAGTAAAATATACACTACGAACATATTTCTATTTATATGTATAATTTTGTTAAATGTATTCTTAAAATATACACAAAGAGAAATAAACCCTTTATATAAAAAGAATTACAATTCTTTTAATTCTTCACTTTATTTATTTATATAATTTTAATTTTAAAAAATATCAGAAAAGAAAAGTTATTAAAAATAGCAAACTTTTTTTAATTTTAATAGAAAATGAGAATCATTTATTTTGACAAGTGAAAGAGATATGAAAGATTATAATTAGAGCATCTCATATTCATCTCAGCTTTTATTTTAACTTTATTGACAAAGTTCTCAGTTAAAATGGCATGTCAAAATGATTGAACTACAAATTGTAGAAACTTTGATATGGCTAACACAAAAAATAATAACCATTTTATTATTGTTTCTAATCACTTGATATATTTCACTGCTTGATTTTTTTCAACTCTATATAATTAATTTAAATTTTGATTTTGGAATGTAAAATCTTTCTATGACATAGCAAGTAGCATCATTTTTACTTAAATGTTTTATGACGCATATCTCAATTTATATATAAATATTTATTTTTTTAAAAATACAACTAATTAATTAATGGATTGTCTAAAAAAAGAAAACTAATTCAACAACAACAACAACAAAAAAATGCGCATATATATAATAAATATGTATGAAAAAGAAAAAAAAGCTAGGATGTTAATTTTTATTAGTCATTTATTAGACTAGAGATTAATCACTTAATGATAATATATAGTCTAACAAATAAATTAATAAAAAAATTTATTATATTTCCATCAAGTAATTTGTGTCAAAGTTGTGAGGGCAGTAAATTTAACACATCAATTAAACTGTAGTAATAGGCTATATATATATATACTAAATAATAAAAATATGTATAAGGCATTGTGTTCGGGACCAACTGGTGAGAACTGGTTCAGTAAGAAATGTATATCTTTAAAATCATACATCTGTTTCATATAGCTGTGGTCATATGTTTATGATTACACCCCTCCACAAGACCCAAAAGCAGACCAAAACCATTCCCAACTTTGTGTGAGAGTGGCATAATGAAAATTATACTACAGAAATATTATTCAAAATATAGTATTTGTTACATATATCAAATGATGGCATTGTTTTTTAAGTGTTATTTCAAATGATTATCTTATTGGGAAAAAAACGCAAATATTCAATGGTTATAATTAAAACTTGATTGTTTACAATAATAAAGATGTTTGTAAATATAATACTCACACATATAAAAGTTCTTATTAAATAATAATGGTTGATTCTACATATAAAAATTTTAGAATACCACTGACTTTATTAAAAATTAGTAAAATATCAATATGAATTTTAATTTCAATAAAAAAATTATGTACAGTGTCTGCTTTATAAAAAAAAAAAACATGGCCATTACTCTTTCAGATAACATTCTTATACATTTTCAAAACATAATCTCTTTTTTTAAAAATAAAAAAAAAATGATAGTAATTATTAGTAACAATGATCTCATCAAAATGACTGTGAGAGGTATTTTTTATTAAAATTATTCTACATGATGAATAACTGACTTTGTAAAGATTTGCACATGACTCATACATATTTAACACAATAATGGAACTTCATCATGATTTCATGATTTTATCATAGAAAATTCATCATGATTTGTAATATTCAATTTTATAACCAAGCAATATTTACCATTATATCAATTTATATTCAGTAATAAGATTAGTCAAAATGTTTATATTTTAAATATAATTTCAAAGGATAATGATTTCAGTATTATCTCATATTTGTTGACAAAGAAGTTATGCTCAGACTAACAATGAGACAGTTCATTAACAACTTAATACATGAGATGAAAATGTAAAATTTGTCTGAAGGTTTGTAATGATGGTATATTAGGAGATGTAATATGTTGGACTATTTCCATCATTTATGAGGGAATGTTGAATGTACAGAAAATCTTAAACTTTATTTAAACTTTTCAAATACAAACAAGTTGCTATTAATAACACACAAATAG
This sequence comes from Epiperipatus broadwayi, assembly GCA_028023455.1. NCBI lineage: Eukaryota > Metazoa > Onychophora > Udeonychophora > Euonychophora > Peripatidae > Epiperipatus > Epiperipatus broadwayi. The sequence goes on along the minus strand of JAQFVV010000771.1, from coordinate 60,154 downwards.
ACAATACAGGTTAGTAATTACACAATGTTTTGAGTAGTATTATTCTCCACTCTTCTTCAGGTGTCGCTGGCCTTATATGCACAGTGACAATATTCGCTTAGAAGTTGAACTCGCACCTTTAGATCCTTGTATATTGAATTTAAGACAAATGCTCTACCCACTGAGCTATTCTGTCAAAGCAACATATAGTAGAAATTTGATATATTTATATATATGAGGGTTGGTTCAAATCCTCCTGAGTCCTTCAATTTTTTTTTAACAAGTCTAATTATTATTTTTATTTTTATTTTTTCCTGAGAGCAAGATTAATTAGTGGCTTCTATACATTGTGTATTGCCACACTGGGTTGACTTATAGGATTATTTATCATTGTCATATGAGCAGCTTCCTTGAATTTTCTTCTATGCATTTTTACCTCTTTATCCAATATCTTTGTATTTTCCCACTTAAGGATGTGGTCATTAGTACAGACATGATCTGCTATGGTAGACACATCTGTTTTTCTCTTTTAACCATTAGTTTGGGTTCCTTCAATCATTGTTCAACAGGGTGACAGGTATCACCAATGTATTTCCTTCCACAATCACATGATATTTCATAGATGCAGTTTTTGTTCTTCAGCATTTCCAGTTTAGGCTTAGTAGAAGTAAGCATTCCTCGAAGTGTGGTATGGCTTTGGGAAGCAGTTCTAATATTATATTGACTGCAGATTCTCTTTAGTCCATCAGCAGTCATCATAAAAACCTTCAATAGACAACACAAAGAGATACCAAAAGAGAAAACAGTTATTGGTACGATAGTGTATCCATACATACCAGGAATAGTGGACAAACTAAAGAGAATCTGCAGTCAATATAATATTAGAACTGCTTTCCAAAGCCATACCACACTTCGAGGAATGCTTACTTCTGCTAAGCCTAAACTGGAAATGCTGAAGAACAAAAACTGCATCTATGAAATACCATGTGAATGTGGAAGGAAATACATTGGTGAGACCTGTCGTCCTGTTGAACAATGATTGAAGAAACACAAACTAATGGTTAAAAGAGAAAAAACAGATGTGTCTACCATAGCAGATCAAGTATGTACTAATGACCACATGCTTAAGTGGGAAAATACAAAGATATTGGATAAAGAGGAAAAAATGCATAGAATAAAATTCAAGGAAGCTGCTCATATGACAATGGTAAATAATCCTATAAGTCAATCCAGTGTGGCAATACACAATGTATGGAAGCCACTAATTAATCTTGCTCTTAGGAAAATATAAAAATAAATAAAAATAATTAGACTTGTTAAAAAAAAATTGAAGGACTCAGGAGAATTTGAACCAACCCTCATATATAAATATATCAAATTTCTACTATATGTTGCCTTTGACAGAATAGCTCAGTTGGTAGAGCGTTTGCCTTAAATTCAATATACAAGGATCTACAAGTGCGAGTTCAACTTCTAAGTGAATATTGTCACTGTGCATATAAGGCCAGCAACACCTGAAGAAAAGTAAAGAATAATACTACTCGAAATGTTGTGTAATTACTAACCTGTATTGTCTATTTGTGTGTTATTACTAACAAGTTGTTTGTAATTGAAAAGTTTAAATAAAGTTTAAATTTTCTGTACATTCAACATTCCCTCATAAATGATGGAAATAGTCCAACATATTACATCTTAAATGTAAAATTTATTTTAAAATACTTTATCTTTTATTCTTTCTTCTTGTTATTTAATTCAGTTCATGAGTTTTAATTAAAAATAGTTTATCTTTCATACTTTCTGCTTCTTATTTAATTTAGTTTATGAGTTTAGAAATGGCTTGGATTATCAATTTTAATTTCTTAATTTTTAATGATCACATTTTTTCACAAAAATATATGAATAAACAATTTATCCTCAATCATTTCTCAAAGTCCATATAATTTTATTATATCATAATTTTAATAAGAATTATTTATGTATTTTTATATAAATTTCAACTACGATGTAATCAAGCAAAACATCAACCATAAACTGTCATTCTCAACTGAAATCATACTGCATAGTAATAGTTTTTGTCCAACCCATCTTTAAATCAAAAATAGAATTGCTTTAAGTTTATAAGATAAGTGCTAGATAAAAATGCATTAGTTCCAAAAAATGTGTTACATTGCTCCCAGAATTAAAGTACCTTGTCAGTGAAAGCTATAAGCTACAAAATAGTATGGGGATATTGAATGGGAGAGCAAAGAATAGGTATTTTTAAGGACTACCATCTGGCATAATGATAATGTGAAAAAAATAATTTGCTGCTGAATAAAAGCTTATTTTTTTAAATAAATATTTTCTTGTAATAAGAATTATATAAAGATGGCATCCATTGATTACTCTGGTTGGCACAGGGTGGCACTACTGTATGGAGAGTTTTGTCTTGTTTAAAAAATATAGTTTGAAAATTGAAAGTATAAAAACTTCCTGAATATTTTCTTAAGTAAACAATATTCTCCTATACAGAATTAGAGATAATTAGATTTTTATAAGCTTTTAGATATGAATATTAATTATTTTAATGTGAACTATTCATCCATTTTTAAATAAATTTTCATAAGCCCCCTATTTATATATATAAAAAATACACAGAGTATTCCTGATAAAATTATTAACATTCACATTTAAAAACCACAAATATCTTTATTATGCCATTATTATAATAATCAATAATCTATTTAGAATTTAATAAACCTTCCTCACTAATGACATACATAATATTAAATATGATGTTAACTGAGAGCATACTTTCATTCCAGCCACAAATAAAGACTTTAAGAAAATAAGAATGACTATCTTATTTTCAAACCTAAATGCACTTTTATAGCCCAATCTTAAGTGTCTTGAAAGAGCATGAATATATTATCTCTTATGAAATATAATTTACTTTGTGTTAATATTAGAAAATATTAAACTATGTAATAATCCAATACTATCATGAAGTAAATTATAATATTTCATAAGTGTTAATAAGATTATTAAAAGAAATGGATATAAAGTGTATGATTTAATACATCCATGCTCTCATTTCAAAAAACATAAGATTGACCTAAATCAGTGCATTTAGGTTTGAAAATAACATAGTCAGTCTTATTTTCGTAAAGCTGTTATCTTGTGCATGAAATGAGAGTATCCTCACATTTAACATTGCTAACTTAATCGTATTTATGGCACTAATAAAAAAGGTTTATTATCTTCTAAATACAGTTACTATGATATAAGTGTGTGTGAGTGTGTGCGTGTAAAAATAATTAAATTATTGGAATATGTTATATGTTACTCTATCGTAAAAATTCAGAATAGTACACATACTTTTAATTTATTTCTACAAAATATTAAAAAATTATTATACAACTAATAAATATAACACAAAAAAAATGTCAATTCGATATGGTATTTACTATGCTACTTGTTATATAAAGAGACTATTATATAAAGAAAAGAAAGCAAAAACCGAAAGTATGATTATTTTTCTATTTCTCCAGATTACAATTCTTACACATAATTTATCAGTGTTACAGAAAATTGATAACCCAAATCATACAATAGAAATGATCTCTATGAGTACTGACATATTTGTTGTTACAGATGTTTTATATTAAAATTATTCTGGATAATGAAGAATTGATTTTATAATAATATCATCTTGTGTATTGGCACATGTATATTTAATAATGTCATGGTACTTCATCATGATTTTCTGACATAAAATTCATTATAATTTTCTGTGATGATAAATGCGTCAAGAGAATACTATATCGGCACCTCTTAGTGTTACTATGAACTTTTATAGCTAACTCTAGTATTTATTTCAAAAAGTCAGTTCATTAACACTTTGTTCTTTAAAATGCTTAAAGTTATATAAGCTAATTACAAACATTAAAACTATTGCTTTTATATTCTACTAAGTGTCTTGCTTTAAAAAAAGGCATTTATATGTGGTCAGTTAAAATGTTTACTTTGAACCATTAATGACTAAAACATAATTATTAATATTACAAGTAACTGTCTTGAAAATTATTATATTTTCAATTATTGAAATCAATGCGCTAATGATTTATTTTTTTTAATATTACAAATTTAAAAGACGAAATAAAATATAATTATTTTAAATTATTCATTTAATTAAGATAAAACAGAATATTATCTGTGCTAATACTTTTAATACCTCAGAGAAAACATTATAGATTTATATTTCATCTAATATAAATAAAATATACCTGACTTCTAGCAATTTATTCACTCATCTATTTAAAATTTGTTGTATTTATTCTGCAGAAAATAATTTCAATTTGCTTCAATTGTTAAGCGTGCCTAATTATGATCTCAAACTTTTATTATAGAAGTGTTTATGTGTATTTTATGCATGAAAGTGTGTGCATGTAACATTTCCATATATTATTAATAATCCATGCCTTGTTCATTTATAAATTAATATGCTTCTTGGTGGCAGATATCAATTTTGGCAATTATGTGGAGGTTTCTGTTGCTTGGAATTTATTAAGCCTCTCCATGAAAGAAAGATTGGGACTTATTTTGGGACTACCAGATTATGTAACTAGGTTTATATTTATTTCTTATTGTCCATTTGTCCATTCTGCCATTAGCATTATTCTTAATGTGTATTTATTTTCTACTGTTTATTTATATATGGTACAAATATATTGGCATTCTGTCAAGCATTGATGGTCAAGAGGTCAGCAACAGCTGCTTTACAAGCAGTTGTCCTGGGTTAGCAGTTTTGCTTCCCAGCTGATGCTATCACACATGAGAAAAAAATATATATTGGCATTCGATAAGATATTTAAAAGCTAAGAAAAAAGTAAATTTAGTGATCTTGTTAAAAAGATGCAATTTTTTTTTTTTAGTTTGTATAATTTATTTTGTTAAATTGTACAATGAAAGTTAAATTTTTCATCCATATTTTTTTTTATCTAATTAAAAATAAAAGTAAAAATTGGAAAGAACAAAAGATACACAAATTACTAATCCAGATAAGCCAAAAGAAAAATCTTTTTAGCTAATTAAAGATGGCAGAATTATGCTAAAAAAAATAAAAATATAAAAGAATATACAGGATTATCAATGCCTATTTTTGCCAAAAACAAAAGGTAGGCACAGAAGTCTGAAAACTGGACCTTAAGTATAAAAAGGAAGAGACCAGTTTGATCACGTTCTTGTCTTGTCTGTTTTTCCTTTGGTTGGTCATGGATAACAAAAATATATCCAGGACCATTCTATGCTGAAATAATTCTGCATGTTGGAGTGGACCAAGGCTTTTGCTGACATGCTCCTGAATACAGACACCAGAAAAGCTTTCATGACCGACCATTAGGATAGACCAAGATCATCTTATAACTGATGGCCAAGCTCATTCTCCCACAGAAAAAAACTATGGATAGGAATGTACAATCTTTGTGAATTCGCTAAACTTACTGGTAAGTTCAGATTAACTATTCCTGATTGTGACAAAATGAAGTATTTGCAAACAATTCTTAAAAATAAGGCTAAAATAATCCTGATAGAGACATTAATTTTATCCATCAAGAGAGTTTCATTTTAAAAAAACTTTCTAGAAAAAATTTGTTTACTTAAGAACTTTAATTGTTTAACTGTTTTTTTAATTAATTGAATCATGTCATGATTAGCAAGTGTGCATTCTTTCCAACTTATTAGTAATTTATCTTTAAACATTTTAATTTGTTAGAATAAAATATTTATTTCTAATCTCAACTTTTCCTTGTATGTTATTGATGATTATTATTAAATTAATTAATATTAGTTTATTAAGATTGAAAGTATAATTTACTTTTGCCAATTTTCATTGACTAAGCTCCAGGAATAATATCTAGAAAATAACTAAAGTTACGATAAAATACGACCCAGTTTTCTTTTAAAACCGTTTTCTTTTTTATTTACGATGAGCGATGCAATGGATTTCGGCTTATTCTTATATGAATCCTGGCACCTTATTCAAATAAATAAAAGGCTGATTCCACCATTAGCATAGGTCAAAATAATTGGTAGGCCAGTTAATCAGGAAATATGGCTATGTTTTATAGAAATATGAATGAAATATTTATATTTTCTGTATTCAAAGCTTAATTAACTTTCACTATATAGTGGGTAAAAAGAAGGCCTGCCAGATCAATCAAAATGTGGAAAACGTTACAATTTATTATTTTAGAACCTTTAATGTATGTACATCTATAAAATTACTTAGCTCCACTACACATTATTTTCAGATATAATATAGTTCATTGTTAGTATTGACCTCTTTTTATTATTCTGTTTCTTATATACATTAATAAATTAAAACCTATATCAATTGCTTTTGTGTAGTATCCAACCATATTTGCAATATCATAACAATTACATTTATGCACTCATTATTTTAAACATCACTAATATTGTAATTTAGTTGTCATCCTTTTAGTGCCCTATTGTTTAGGCATATGTTTGCTATTCTGAGTACATATTTGCTGGTTGGTTATTCTTTTAAACAAAATATGAGAAACTTCTTAAATATAGTCTAAATTTCATTATTATGATTTTACATGAATTTACTTGAGGGATATATTTAAATTTAAGTTAGATAAATGCTTATATCAGTAATAATTTGCACAATTAGGTTTACTGCTTATTGTATAAATTTATTTAATTGTGTTAAAGTATTGTCATATTGTAAAAAAATATATTTTATTCATTAAATATGTTTGTATTTTCATTGTCATCATTATGACAATTTAGCTAGAAAATCCAATTAATAAATTTATATTAACCATTATTGTACATGAGAGTACATTTCATAAGTCACATTAAAAATTATTTATTCAATTTATTCATTTTTCTTTATACCTGTATTATTTAAAATAAGCTAATATGATGTTTTGTCTTTATTACAAGTGTGCTCACTGGTGTAATGGGTAGCATAAAAGTACTCTTTCTGCTTGCTACATTATTTTTACTTGCTTGATACAAGATTATACATTCAAATATTTCAATAAGATTTACACAAGCTATATAAATATACATATTATAAGACCATAAAAAATGTTTTGAGAGTACTTTTTTAGCACTAGACAAAACTTGTTTAAAGTATTAAGATACTTGAATACCTTCTATTATTTTCTCATTTATTTTAAAAGTGAAATATTAGATTATAAAAGATAAGAATATAAGAATATCTAGTGAATAAGAACCTAAATGATTATTCCATTTAATGGTATTTAAACATTTATCAATGTAATTATTTCTTGTATCAAGTATGAATAAAACCCTGAGATTTCAATAAGAACAAATTAAATAAAATCATAAAATTTAAATAAATAAGAACCTGAAATATTATTATTTGTATTACAGTATATTTTGTCTAAAAGGGAACTTATACTACGAGGAAAAATACATAATTATTATAGTGTCAGCCAATGTGTTCTAGTATTGTTATTTGATATGCCTTTGCCATTTTGGTACATCTGTTAGTGGTTACTATTTTGTATGTTAGTGGCTTCTCTCTCTTGTTAGGGTTAGGGATGTGATAGTAAAAGTGGAAGGAAAAGGTTGAACCTCGGGTGATGGCAAAACATCATCACCCCAAGTAAATACAATATCAAATATCAATAGTTTATATAAGTAAATATAACAAGCAAAACTCACTATATATATATACACATACATATATATATATTGAAACAGACAGATCGAAGAACCGATCTTAGTTTCATGTGTTCTTTGAAGTACGGTAATTCGAACTACTATTTGCCCGCAATGAGATTTTTTCTATTTCAAGTCACATAAAAATTGGGATATATTTTATGTTTTGTAAAAAGATATGTAAAGATTCCGTGTATAAATATCACAAATCATGAAATAATATTCGTGTGTGCGTGGTTTGTGAATTTATAGCAGCTTAATTTAAAAGTTTCATTGCGGGTGTATTTGTTTAAATTTTAACTTTTTAGAATTATACAAAGTCGTTTAAAAATACTGATCAAAAGTCACATTCCTTTGATCAGTGTTTTTAATTAAAATCTGTCTTGTACAAAGGTATAGAGTAATTAATTTGTATTTGAAAATTAGATAAGGAATTTATATTTTGTAATTACTTGGTCAATTTAAAATTGTGTATTAAAGTTAAAGATAGCTGAAAATGGAACAATGGAAATGGATAATTGATATTGTATGGTCAAGTTGGATTGCTGGAGGCTAGAGAAAAGTAGGCGGAGTCTCAAACAAAAACCAGGCAGAAAGGTCAACCGTGGCCATCTTAGAAAAAACTAACATTCTAACTTTTGACGTGGTTGAGAGTAGATCGTCTCAAAACAGCACAGCAGTTGCTAGAGAAATCGCTACCACTCTTGTTAAGAAGTCCACCAGTAAACCGTAATGTCGATGGGCTAAGTGCCAGGAGCTGATCTCTGTCCTGCCAATTTGAATCTTCGTGCCGCTGTCTGATCATGCTTTACGTGCTTCAAAATTTCCAGCTTCCAATCTCCAAATTGACTATGCCTTTCAAGTAAATTTCAAATGCGCGCCTACGTTCATCAGAAATACCATGTGAGAAGCCAAGCCGGATGAAGAAAGAAGGGTAACTGTGTTACATGAACTTTTAACTTTCTCCCGAGCTTAATTTTATAGTTAATCTGTAAATCAAATTAATCACATGTAAGTTTTGTTTCTTTTATAATGCTACTTTTTAAAACCTGTCAGTAAATTTTCTTTTCTCTTATTCCTCCGCTCTAGTCTTTAGAAAATAATTTATAAATATTGTACTTAATAGTAATAATGATTCAAATGAATACATTTATATTTTCCTTTATTATTTATGCTATAAACAAACGATGCCAATAGTAATATTTCCCAACTCTGTTTAAAGCTAGTTTATAATATTGATTATAGTTATTTTAAAAGTAAGTTCGTTGTTTTGAATTCAAGATTATTTCATATGTTGAGTTGGCAGATATTAAAACACTTTATTATAATGAATTCGTATTTTGTCATATTATTGTAATCTAAAGTTCGATCGTAAATATGTAAAGGGTTTTCAGTTTATTATTTTAATGTCATACATGAAATGAGAAATAATTCTCAGTGTAAAATTTGATACTATCGCTACCGCCTGAACAACCTGGGGGTTTAGGGGTTCAGAGTAAACTTAATTAATTATTGCTTTCGCGGTCAGTTTAATTCCGCCATGTTTTATTGGAATAGTTATATCAGCTGTTGCGTAGAAATAGACGAATTGATTATCCAGGTTTTGTATAATTCCTTTTTAAATCCACTTCAAGCACTCGTCCTCGATGACTGTGGCAATGCCTTTCCTTCGCCGAAGTTAGCGTCTCGCCATACTACCATATGGGGAAGAAAGCAATTCTTTCCCAGGTAATCTCTTGGATCACCGGGTTTCGAAATGATCCCGGCTGGTTGTAGTGTCCCGGATCTACTTGGGGGCATTAAGCCTTGTCAAAGTACAAGCCGCCGGTATTCCGTTGATGCACCGCAAGTGATTACTGTAGGGCTCTTTAATCTAGGCAACCACTAGTACATCAATCTTAGATATCATATTTATGCGAAGCCACCTCCAACTATTCGTATACGCAACGGCTCGAATCTATTCGAATAAAATAACTTAATAAAAATAGTAGATAAATATTTTCAATGCCCCAAATACTCTGATTCCCTTAGCCACCCGTCAATCATTTAACTACACCGATATTGGCATGAGTTTGTTTACCAGGTAAAATGATTACTAAAGACTAGTAGCCAATTATAATAGAATATTTATGGAAGTCTTACCGTACTTTTGAATAATATTTGTTAATGCTTTCTATTTATTATTAAACAATTTATTTAATCTAATTTTGTGTCTCCCACCTCATTACTCTCGAAGTCTATTTAGTCACCTACTGTCTGTATTGGCAACTTAAATATATACATTACATTAATGACCGTACCAATATCCAGAGTATAATAGATTTATATATAATTAACTGTAAGTAATTTAGTCTGTGTTCTGAGTTGAGCTAGTAAAGGGATAACCCCGTGCTGTTATAAAGTCATCATCGGTTGGTCATACCGGGGTTTGGGTTTGAATTTAGTTGGCGTTTTGGAATTTATTCTTAAACGTGGACTGGGTTTGAACTCGGGTACTGGGTATGAGTAAGCGTGGTGGATTTATACCGGTACAATATATATATATATATATATATATTACCACACACAACAAGCTATAGTAATCAATGGATGCCAGAAGGTTTGTGCATAAAATCCCCATCTAGTGCCTACTCATCTAATATACCCAGACTAGTTTCTGGATTATGGCCTTCATCAGTGAGGAGCCTTGGATCTGAGGGCACTGCACTTAGATCTTAGGATTTAATGCAACCCTCCAGCAACCACCTTTTATTTCCATTTAACTACAAAACTATGAGTCTTAAACTGAAAACACCTTAATGTTTTCAATCCAAGCCCATTAGCTTATCTAAGGGTTCAGACCCATATGACTATATAAGCTAATGGACGTGGATTGAAAACATTAAGGTGTTTTCAGTTTAAGACTCATAGTTTTGTAGTTAAATGGAGATAAAAGGTGGTTGCTGGAGGGTTGCATTAGATCCTAAGATCTAGGTGCAGTGCTCTCAGATCCAAGGCTCCTCACTGATGAAGGCCATAAGCCAGAAACTAGTCTGGGGATACTGGATGACTAGGCACTAGATGGGGATTTTAGGCACAAGCCTTCTGGTATCCATTGATTACTCTATCTTGTTATGTGTGGCAATATATATGGTGAGTTTTGCCTGTTTTAACAACAGTTATACACAAGCATAAGAGGTGAAGGTCATGTTATGTTTATTGTCTTATAATTAAATATAAGTATAAAATATATTTAAAAGGAGCATGAGAGCAAGAGATCTCTGAGATCATTGAGGGATCAGAAGAGCAACTAAAAAAATAATTAACCATCAATCATACATCAACCAGCAATATAAAGTAAAGTAATTATAAGTAAGTATTAGTGCTACTCAAAATAAATAACCATCCATCATCATCATTTATGAGAATAAAATAAATCAGTCAATAATTCAGCAGTCCATCTTGTGGCTGTATTTGAGCAATAAAAAATATAAATCCACAGTCAACCTTGTGACTGGATTGGAAATGGGTCTGTGTCTTCTGTAGACCAGGCTAACTATTGAACCTTTGCCAGCATGGGCAATTATTTAAACATAACTTGGATGTACCAAGTTAGTGCCCATCCATTAGAATACCCAATAATCAAAAATCAAAACAATAATGCTGGGATATTAAAACATGCTGATCATCACCAATGCTCAGGACACTTGTACTGGCCAACTATAAACTTAACTTTTAAATAAGACTAAAATAAAATATAGTGCATAAACTTTAAAGAGTATTCTCTTTTGTGCCAACCAAGATAACGATTTATCATCTCTGGATGCCCAAAAGCACTAAATACACATTCCCATTCATAAATTCATCCTGTGCATGAATCTAGCTCAAAGAATCTATGCTCTATTACTGTTTGTGACCAAGAGATGATGAAAATAATTTTTAACAATTGAATAAGTTTATTAATAACAATAAAAAATGAAATTAAGGTCTTATAAAAATAAAATTACACACATATAAGGTTTCTGATTTTAATTACAATACAAAATTTCAAATGATCACATTGTGATTTCCTTAATTACTATTCAAAATTCTAATTGATACATTGATTTACATATATGTGTACACAGGTGCATGATTTCTAATATACAATTAATCTATTTCAATTGATATTCATTAATGACAAAAATGATTAAATTTTACATATATGTTCTATTTAATTTGTTACAAAAATATTATACTTTTCTAATTAATTCCATTTGGAAAATATGCATAAATTTCATACATATATGTGTGTATAAACAAAATATAGATATAATTTAAAATCAGTTATCAAATTCTATTACAGCTTTTATTTTTATTCTTTTAAAAAAAAGTATAGTCAAATTTTGAGAGGTTAAAAATCATTTTAAGATGTGACCCCTTAACTAATTATAAATATCATTAAATTTAAAAATTTAGATTTAAAATGTTTTCCCAAATGAATTATTTAAAAGCAACTAACTTTTGCACATATGTTTATTTGTGATTCTCTTTGCATATAGATACAGCATCATATATATAACCACTTCTTTATTCAGCTGGTATTTCTCTTGCGAAAGCTGGCTTTTTGGTCAATGTGGGCAAATGTCATCATCAGGTTAAATGTATGTAATTCAGGTATGGATGGCTTTCTCCCTTCAGCAGTTGGTTCCCTAGATTTGGATTTGGTAAGCTTCAGATCAGCAAGCTATTTTGTCTTCATTTGTTCAGACTATTGATTCAGAAGTAACCCAGCTTCAAGAAAATCAAAACTCCTCTGAAAAAAAAATGGTAGCAGCTCCTGGAACTATTGTCCTGCCTTCAGCTACATCAGTTCATGGTAGCTATTCTGCCATCCATCTCTACAGCTAGTTTTGCTATGGCCATTCTCTGCTACAGTTACCAACTCCTCACAAAATATTTTAGCCAACTTTGCAGTTAGATCTTCTCAAAAAATACTAAAACCAAACTTTGCAGTTGGCCTAGTTGGACACTGCTTAAAATATTAAAAACAGACTCCTCTGGCTAACTCTGACAACACTTCCAATAAAACTAATTGATATTTTTATCACTTTTTATAATCTTGTTTGGGTCATGTGATAAAAACATAGTGTGTTTTTTAATCTATCTAATCCTTTTGAAAACAGGCTTCAAATTTTTATCAAAGTATGACTGGAAAAAGTTGATTTCAATTTACTTTAATCTTTTTGAATCTACATACATGTTTTTACTCAGATAATAGAAATTTACAAATTAATTGATTTCAAAAATAGACATTTTTATAATTATCAGAAAACATGCTTATTATTAAATTTCAAAATCAAAATAATAATAATATAATGTTGATATTTATTCAGACCTTTTAAAAGTTTAATTTATAAAACAATTTTTATTTTAAATATCAGAATTATTATTTTTTTTAATTTTTTTATTTCAGTGAATGTAGAAAATATCTACTACAAGTTTTGTCTGTGTTTATTTCTACTTTTCCTTTCAACTTTATAGATATTTATGCACACACACTATATTATTGTGTGTTATGTAATCCAACTGGTTACAATATATATATATATATATATTACAAATAAAATGTCCATTAATTAATATTGTTATATATGTATATTATGATGCTAATGGAAAACCAAGGGTTTACTACACAAGAAACTGCAGTTATAATATCCCACAATTGAGTATTCCTTTGTAACAGTATGAAAACAGAGGTCTTATAAGATGGGTGTCATATATATAGCTATGACTATTTTTGGGGTTGAACCTTGAGTGATGGAAAATCATCGGCAACCCCAGTTCAAAATGAATAAAAAATTAACTATCCATATTTAATATAACATAATGAGCATAAGAGGTCACTCTAAGAGATGAGCAGCTGCCTAGCCTAAGTATAAGCATAATTAACTATAAGTTCACCAGCATTAAAATAATTATAAGTTATTCATCATCATAAATGTTTAACAATCAAAATAAATCAATAGTCACTCTGGTGACTAGATTTAAAATGAGTTTACCAGACCAGGCCAACTATTTAGACTTTGCCTGCTTAGAGCAATTATTTAAACATGGCTTAGATGCACAAACTAAGTGCTCCTCCATCATAATATATAATAATCAAAACAATAATGCTTGGATGTTAAACATTCTGATCATCACCAATGCTCTGGCCACTTAGTACCATTAATCTACTGGGCAACTATAAACTTAATTTCTATTAGAAACTAAACTGAATAAAATGTAAAGTATAAGACTTTAAAAAATATTCTCTTTGTGCCAATCTAGAGTGATTATCAACTAAATGCCCATACACTAATATACTGTGCCAGTTGGATTTGTATGTTCTTGTAACAAGATCTAGCATCTAGGCAAAAGTACCTCGAATCCAATCGTGCGCAAGATACACAGGTCAGGAGCACTCATGAATTATGCCCTATTTGCCTATTCCCCAGATCTATAACATTATGAGCAATAATCCCGATGACATCAATTAATCCACTTCTCATCCACTGGCATCGATCATCGGAGACACAAAAGACTCAAGGCTAACTCATGATAGAATAACTTAATAACGAGCATGTTAATTATGTGCAGAGCAGAGATCATCTAGTCATATTTAAGCTTAAGAAATAACTTAATATTTATCTTAACTAAAGAAAGCACTGATTCGAGTTTGATGTATATATATATATATATTTACGATTTATTAATAATAATTATGTCAGGTCATTTAGCTGACATGTGCCTCAGGATTATTATAGATATTTATTTGAATCATTTTATACAATAACATGATAATTGTGGCTATGCCAATAATATATGTATGTGTTTGAGTAAATTAGCACTATTAGAACAGATTATTAGAATGCTATCACACCCCCAGAAATGAAAAAAGCATTTGATTACTTCAAACAATAATTTTAACACAGATAATTTAATATGATGGTTAACTGGGAATTTTAGATAATTAATGCGCGGGATGGGTAATGAATAATTTACACAAACGATACTAAATTTATTGTATTAATACTTATATTAAAATAAGGGACATATGTTTTTTTAAATAAATCATTTCATTATGGCTTATGAATACTTCTGGGCAAATGATAAGATAAGGGAAAAGCGGTGCGTGCATGGTGGCTTATTATCGGTCCTTTTTATGGATCCTGGAGTGTGCTTCACGAATTCTAAGAAGTGACCGATTTCCTCTGCAAACTTTGGCAGGGTCGGTTTTACGAATGAAAAGAGTCCAGATTCCCTGGAATGAGGTACAGGCGAATCGTGGATGATGAGGAGTGGTTGGCTATGTCAATATCGGACTGGTTTTTCCAGAGCAATCCCCTTATAAAGCATGCATGCACCAAGGATGTCCCCAGGGTGGTTTTACAGCCTGGTTCAAGGACATTGAGACGACGATGGGGTCCAACTTTGCGTTTGCCTCCATGTAATAAAGAAGCATGAACATATATATAAAATAGAATGGCCTTTATGCACTGAATGCTTATTAATAAGCCATAAATATACTTCTGAAATTAAAGATTATTGGGACATATTTATTGCCCACGAATGATGAACTATTCAGCATAATGACATGGCTTCACTTTAAGCAAACAGGGATAATAATTATACATATAAACATAGAATAAAAGGTTAAGGTCCCACTCCCCATTACATAATATTATTCATTATGTTTTACACATTAAACCTCAATTTTGGTTGATTTATGCCCTTGTGGAAATACATTAATTGATTGCAAAATAAAAAGTGTGGTCATAATAGCTAAGATGAAATTTACATATATAATGTAGTTGAAAGATAAAAGATAGCACATTATTTAGAAAGGAGAATTGGAAAAACAGATGTCAAATCTGTTTTTCTACAGTAAACATGAAAAATATAATTAATTTATTTCTCTAAAACCGCGAGCATCTGGGCAAGCCGAATAACTTGTTTTTATCAATTATAAATTATTTACCCAGTAAATGATGGGTGGGGAAAACAAAATAAGTTATATGCTGGCAATTTTAGAATATTATTGGCATTAACTCTAAAATATAAATACATAAAAATGTTAATAAAAAATTATTGGCCACTTTTAAATCAAATAAAAGAAAAACACTTTATAAGAGGCTTAGCATAGATTAGTTATATAGAGTTATATATATTTGAAGACATTTAAAAGATATAGTTTAAAATATACACATTACATAGAAGGCAGGATTTTAGGAATTATAAGCGGTCTGAGTTCTTTATCTTGATGATTGGGAAAAGCATTTCACTAGGAATCAGTCCATCGGTATTGTCTCTAGATCTAGGGTAGCAGGATGATTTGTGATAGCACTTCATTTCATTGGAAAGACATATGTAAAGTTCAGTAGCACGGAGTACGGAAGCTTCGTTCATGGGATCAGCATGTTAGAATGGAGGGACAAGGCAAAATTTACTACTCACAACACATTGCATGAAAATTACATCGGGTGTGGATTATGTTCAGCAGGATGGCTATTTAGTGATCTTCCCTCCTTTTGGATTCAAATCCAGCAGTATTTATACTTTTAATTTGAATTTGTAACTAGGCAACTACTGCTGGACCTGAGGTGGTTTAAGCGCTTAGATTTCATTTGGAATCGTTTGGCCGGATACTCTTATCTGGTAAGATGTTTGAAACAATGCAAGTTTGTTATCAGTTTCTCGAATGATTGTTTTAAAATATATCTTGTGAATTTAAAACAAGCTAGCATGGACAATTTCCACTAATGGGTTTCTTTTATTATTACTAATTCGTAATCTTCTATTTTAATCTAAAGGGTCTTCCGGGTTATTGTTTTTCGAGAGACTTACTAACAAGATTGCATCATTTCTGGCTACAAACTTATATATAAAAAATATAAGTATCATATATAATATCTTATATATATCACATATATAATATCTATATATATATATATATATATATATATATAATATACTATTAATTCAATCACAATCTCCTATGCTAAAATATACATATATATTTATTATTTATGCCCACATACACATGAGAATATTATTATTAGATTAAATATTAATTTAAGACACATACATTTACATTATTTTATACTATTGGGTAAAGAAATATATTAATAGTTATGTGTATACATGCGTAAGGATGAGTTTGAATACGGTTAGGTGGTAGAAGATTGGATGTGGGCTGTGAAGCAGGATCTGAGCATCAGATCATCTGCTTCAATACATCCCCTTTCTATATAACTGTTATGCACTAATCTAGCTCCTGAAGCAAGAACTCTATAATTTATTACTATAAGCAAGAGAGAAATAATTAAAGTAGCTTATTATAAAAAAACTTAAGTAAATCATAGGCTTCTCTTGCTTATAAATAAAGTTTATTGGATCAAAAAATAAATCTTAGAATGTAATCTATCATGAATTAAGATCATACACACATCATAAAACAGGAATTGGATAGAATAAAGAAACTAACTCTAAAAACATATTTTTAGTTTAAAAACAATTATTTAATTTCTAATTAACAACAAAGAATAACATGAAAAAAGGTAATTTCAAGCATCCACTTCAAAAATAAATTAAATAAATATAGTTTGATAATGTTATATTAACTACTAAGTTGATTTTAGTCATGGATTAATTCTAAATTCATTAATCTATTTCTTTAAAATAGTTAAGATTCTTCTTTATATTTTTACAACATTTCCAAAATCAAAGATAACAATCTTGGTTGTTTCTTTAAAATATTTAAGAATTAATTAACAACATGTTCAGAATCAAAGATAACAATCATGGATTCAGATTAGCAAGAAAAATTTTTTTTTAATTTACAACATTTTTTTTTTTTTCTGTTTAAAAACTATTTCACCATTTTAATAAAAATTTGACTGGGTCTTAGAAAAATCAAAAAAACTGTCTAACAGTTTGTAATATTATCAATTCTTACATATCACAAAAAAAAAAACTAATTATTATTTTATAAAACAAAAAAAGTTTTTTTTTTATTAACAAAAGAAATAGAGTGTGCAGACATAAAAAATGTAATACCTCTAGCCATGGCTTTCATGTTTATAAAAACCTTTCTAATTACAATTTCCAGATTTTTGATTGTTTTACCCTGACTTCCAAACATGGGCATGATTAAATTTGTTTTTTTCTAGGTCTGTATCAATTCCAAATAAATGATAAATAGCAAATTTTGTCCATTTGATTCTTCTCTTGAATTTCCAGATCAGACAGATCTTGACAGAGACTCATACTCTTGGTTGAAGGCAAAGTTTCAAACTACTTTAGGGGGGTTACTTTTCCTTTACATTTTCTTACAGTGAATGTAGGTCAAATGGAGGAAGGTGATGCCTAGATTTTAGGTTAATTTAGCACTTGGTTTTCATTGAAAGCAAAGTTTCAAACTACTTTAGGGTAAGTTACCTTTCCTACATTTTCTTACAGTGAAGGTAGGTCAAATGAAGGAAGGTGATGCCTAGTTTTAGCTAAATTTAGCACTTGGTTTTCATTGTACAGACCATTTTTAGGGATAAAGTCATAGTATGCTAAAAACATGATTAAAGGTTTTGCTATTCTATTCAATAGCTTGCTAAAGATGTATGCTTTTTTTTTCTTTATCAGCTGAATTAAGCTTGGGCTGCTCTCTCTTCAACAGCAAAATTAGTAATCTTCTATTTTTCACCAGACACTAGGATCTTTTCATTTATTGATCCTCCATTATATTTTTTCTAAACAATTTGCCCACAAACCAATCACAATCTGTCTCTTATATGATAATGTATACAACAACCAATTAAATAAATCCCCATAGATACAATTGTTCAGTTAGTTCCTTCTTTAATTAAAGACATTGAAAAACAACTCTGATTAAAAATAAAATTTACAAAAATATTAATATCTTATTTATTTATTTTTACAAAAATACTTTTAAACATAAACTTAATATCTTTAAAAAAAGATTAAAATTAACATTAATTAAATAAGGTATAAAAAAGTTGTTTCTTTTCTTAATACATTTTCATAGTTTAAATTAAAACTATTAATTAATTATAACTACTACGGAGAGAGAGTAAAAAAAACTTGTTTACATTCTTTCACAATTTTCTCTCTCTCCATTACAATCATTTATAATTTATTAAAATCATTTCCATATTAAAATCATATTACTATTAATAATTTAAATATTTGATAATTCCCACACTATCATATGGGAACTTAAAAATATTGAGTTAAATAATGATCTTTTAAAAATAGGCCCAAGAAAATTAAATAGTACTTTCCTCCATTAATGAATTAATTCTTTAATTGAATCTGAGGAATATACTGACAACTATCTAATTCTTATTATCTTTTTCTTTTAGTGCAGCCATACAGTGAATTGGTTACAATATATTTGTATAAACTATAATTTAAATAATGTTATATGTAAGATATTGTTATTAATTATGAAAATATTTAATATGCATAAGCTACAAACAGCAATGATCTGCTTGTATTAGGAGTATTTATTGAACTTTTAATTTTTTACTATTTCTTATTAATTAATAAATTTATTAACCATTATTTCAAGTTTAAATTTATTAATTATTAGATTAGTTATTTGTTGTGTCCTTCACTCTTGTTCATATAAGTTTAGAGTTTTGTGTGATTTAAGAAGATAGCTATAAACATAAAAAATAAGGCCTATGTGTGAGTGGACATCTATATAACTCTCTTAAAATTATCTAGATTATGTTAAAGAAATGATAAAGTCCACAGAATTTACTTTATTTGCATAATTCATGATGATAACTACTTATTTGTTTATGGCCAGCCCTGACTGCTGATAATAATGAGTATTTATCATTTGTTTAGCATCTAGTATGTTTGGCTTTATAATTATTTTAGCATTTGTGTATGTATATGCAGCAAGAAGGATTAATCTTTGATCTATATAAGATTAGGCCTCATAATGGGTATTGGTTTAATGACTGATAATAATTAGGCTAATGTTTTAAAGTTTTCCTCTTTTAAATATAAAAGATGATTGTTAATGCTAAATTGTTACTGATCTTATACTTTGTATTTATATAGTCATATAATAATGATCTGTTGATTAATTCTTTTTTTCTTATTACGTTCAGTTTCAAAGTAGCTGCTAATTTTTTTTTTTAAATTTCTATATAACCACATATAGTACATAGCAATTATAATACACTCTGTTTTTTTACATTGTCATCTTGAAAAGTTAGATGACTTTCTGTAAAATTATCAAATTCATTATTCATTAACATATGTCACAAAGTGAGATTAAATGACATATATAATTTAATAATAAAATTGGTTTTGATATTACAAAATTATTTTATAATAAGTTATGTAATACAAATAATGCGATATTCAAACCCAGACCAGCTGATGAAAGATTGTGGAATCCAAAAATATGATCTAGATCATTTTCTGCTCATTTTTCATCTTTCAAAAAAAAAACTTATTAATTGATATAACATCAAATAAGAACTATATTTGCAATAGTATTATATCCATACAATATGTATGTTTACATTGATTCATAAACTTTTTCCATTTTCTGAAGTAGTTTTTTTTTAATCTTGAACTTTTTCTACCCTTTCATTATTTATGTGATCTTACATATTATTTTATCTTCTATACAAAAAAAAGTATAATAGTAATGTTTTGAACATATTTATCTTCATTTTTTTTAAAACCCAAATACTGTCTTTAAAATTAAAATCTGAAAATATGTAACTGACAGTACAAAGTAATTTTTTAAGTAATAAAATATTATTTATTTATTTGCAAAAATGATCAAATATTTTATCAACAGAAAAATGAATAAGGATTATGAAACAACAATTTCTACAACACCACTTGCTTATATTCCCATGACAATCTTCATTTGATGAGAAAAATTATCATTTTGTACATATAAGTATAAGAAGTATTTTGATGACAACAATGTAATAAGTTTAACTCTTAATCAATCCTAAAAAATGTAATTTTTATTATTCAATTTTATTCTTAAATTAAAACGTCTTTAAAATTTTCGAACTTGACTCATAAATTATTACTTTTTTACTCTCAAGTGTATAAAAATTATCTAATAAAAAGATTTCTTAAAAATATTTAAAAAAAAAAAAAAAAAAGAAATAGATGTATATATTTTAATCACGTGATATGAATTAAGCAATTAAAAAAAAAGTTTATTCAAAGATAAACTTAAGTAGGATAGAAAAAGAAAAACTTCACAAATATATTGTAATATTAAACTAATACGAAAATATTTTTAATATACATATATAGTATATATAAACATATTTGTATCAATACAAACTATATCTGAGCAAGCTGGTATTGAAGCACAATATATATATATACTGTATAGCGCTTAATTAGTTAAAATTACATATTTAAAAAAAATTATATAAACTAAAAATTTATTAAATTCTAATAAATTTATCAAAGTTTATCTGCAAACACATACGCATATGTGTGTATATAGACATTATTATTTCTTTTTCTAAAATAAAAATAATCTGCTGTTTATTGTTTATCAAAGCAAGAAAATGTATTGTCAAGCTTATTGCGAATTAGGTGACAGTACAATGAAAGTACAAGATGGGTCACAAAGTTCCCAGTTATATTTAAAAATATAGTTTTTTTAATATATTTTTTAATATTTTGCAATTTTCTTTTTATTATTATAAATAAATATGAAAAACAACATGAGGTTTCAATAGGTTGAAACAATAATCCTTTGGGGATAACAAATCACTAGCATGGGTAACTAAACCTTTTGCCACAACTGTGTCATTGACTAGTTTTAGAGAAAACAAACAACGTTTAAAATAAATTTTAGTCATAGAGATTTTTTTCCTATTAAATGAAAAAAATACCACTTAAGATTGATACTTTCTTGATAATAAATATTCTGAATAAAATGTGTTAGACTTTATGCCATCCTATAGTTCTTACATCATAAATATGATTTCCTCTAAATCTAATTTAAAACAATGCACGTGTTTGAGTGTGAAAGCAGGTTAATACTACACATGCACAATTAAAGTTAAAAATATATACTGTACTTGATCCTATAGTTTTTTAATTTTATTAAATAAAAATAATAATTCAGATAGAAATACATATTGTTTTTTAAATGATTTATTATCTAAATTAATTTTTGTTCATACAAATTTACTCTCTTATCCTTCATATGTAAATATGAGAACTCACAACAGCAAGCAGATAGTTGTTTACTATGACAATCTTTCAAAAATATATTTTTTAAAACAGTAGCATTTTTAATAAAACACATTTGGTATGATAGGATGATGTCATGAAAATCTGTTTTCCTTCAAAGATGACATGACCAGATTCATAGCTAAAAAAAGTACAAAGTTTATTCATTACGTAATTTTTTTCATCACACACAGTAATAAAGTGTATCACATATAAAATTTAAAATATGTACAACACTGAATAAAATATAATTTGTTTATATTATTTTTATTGAACAATTCACCTAAAGTAAAATGTTTTTATCATAAATATAAAGATTATTGCCAAAACAATAATAATTAGATATTATTCTTTACGCAATTTAAAAACCTTTGATCGCATATAAGAATAAATAATATTTAACTCTTTAAACGATTTCTTCAAATCACTTTCCTTTCCTAGTGATGATTTTGTTAAACTTCAAATTTTTATTTATCAAATAAATATTTATCTTTTATTATAACTTCTGAAATTTTGCATTATTTGTTACATATATGTACTGGGAAATGAAAATTATTATTATTTTCAGTTCTACAAATTTAGAAAAATTAGTAAATTGCATTACCAATGAGATTGCTAAAAAGTGTACTTCATTGTTAAAGGTCATTCATCAATAACACTAAAAAACATTAGAAATTTAAAAAAAAAAACAGGCTTATTTTAAATTAATTTCTAAACTATAACAAATTTGTATTCAGACTATTCAAATTTAACATAATTCTATTTAAAATGTAAAATATTATTTATAGCTTTTATAAAATGACAATAATTTTCTAGAAGTTTTTACACATCATTTTTCTTCACTGAATCACAAATTATGATCTAACTTGATTTAATTGTCTTAAAGTATCTTTTAAAAGTAAAAAAAAGTCTGAACCTAATTATATTTTTCTTCTAAGATAATATTTTGTGCAAGAAATCAACATGTAAAAAAAGTCATGGGAAATATACATTTTATTTTTGAAATTGAAATAAAAATAATTCATATTGATTTATATATATATTTCTTCAATCAATTATAAATAACTATTGTAATGTGATTCTTTTATCTAAGAACTTTTTCTAAAAGTAATTACAATAAGTACCTAATTACATTATTCTTTTAAAATAATAAATATTAAAGCAATATTTTGAGCAAGAAATCAATAAAAAGTAAAAAAATTACAGAAATTATACATTTTTATTACTGAAATTGAACCAACAAAAAAAAATATCTGAGAGTTCTCATATTAAAAAAGTAAAAAATAGCAATTTTTGACAAGAAGGAATTTGGCTTGATTGAAGTTTCTAAAATTTAAATTCATGCCATGATGAAAATTTTACAATTAAATTTTCAATATTATATTAATTCTTAATTTTCTCATTAGAATGAGTTCAAAATAAAGTTATAAAGATAAAAATAGTCTCAGTAGCACAGTTTAAAATCTCTTCCAAGTTGTTGTCAATAAAGCATAATGAAATGATAACAGGCTAATCATGTGAATGCTAAAATTAATATTAAAATATCTATATTAGCTATATAAAATTTTCTAACCCATTTTTTATTTAAAAACTTCATAGTAATATAATAACAGATTGATTTAAAGCAAAATGTCTTTTACTGTGAATATAAACATTAATTGGCAAAAAATAAATAAAATAAAATTGTATTTATTACACAATTAAAAACTTTAATAATAGAAAGTAATAAATTGCATCAAAAATAAATTGGAAATATATAATATATATTACATTTTTGGAATTATTTTTTACTTAATTGGATTTTCTTGTAATTGCAATATTATATTAAAAACACTGATCACATGATGACATAAAGTACACCAAAAATAAATTTTAAAATGTATAGTATGTTATCATTTAAACATCCAACATTAAGTTTAAAATTAAACTGTTATTATTTCTCAAAAAATTGATTTCATTTGATAGATAATTTGGTTTACAAATGAAGTATATTCTAAATAATTACATTTGACATTTAAAAATATTTAAAAAAATTATATTGTAATCAAAACAATCAGTTTCTTACATCACCAATTGGGAAAAAAAATTCACTTTCAAAAAACAAATGAAATCTTTTTAATTTCACATTGTTTTTGTAAAATATGAGCAAATTAATATTAATATTTCATAAAAACATCAAATTATGTTTTAAAAGATTATTTTTATAATATTGTAATATATTCATATGTTATTACAAATTTCAGTGAATACATGTTAGAAAACAGCATTGTAAATACCTCTATGGTGATTTGTCCAAAAATATAATATTCTATTTTTAAAAATAGAACATTTACATTCAAAATAATAACTAATAATTTATATTCTTAATTTTTAATAATAGTTACACAATTATTGTACATAAATAATTATGAATTTTAATAAAGTGGCAAATAATCAAGTTTTTTTATTATTCATTCTATTTTCTCAAAGTAATAGCATAAAAATTAATATCAAAAAGACAATATACACTTATCAAGTTGGAACTGAAGCATCTTTTAGGTTGCTGAATTTTTGCTTATTCTGATATCTGTAGATTTTTTTTGAAATTACAACATTACAATAAAATATACATGATGTAATATAACATTGTACAAATAACATTTGTGAAAACTTTCACTAAGTGGCAAATAATTTGAAAAACAAATTTGTTTGTATGAAATCTTGAAATGCTTATGTTAACTTAAATTTCTTTTATGTGCTTCATTCTAACAAATTAGGATTTAATAGCATTTCTCACATCATTTTAATATAGCTACTGATATTGCACTTATTAATAAATAGTTTATATACTGTATTTCCACATAGGTTAATATATTCTTTATATTATCAATATGATTAATAAAATATATATTTATTATTAGTTTTTCACAATTAAAAATTTTTTAAATCGGATTTTTAAAATTTATAATATGTTTTGAATCTAAGATAATAGATTAAATTTTTTTATTATAGAAAACTGTTATAATCATTTATTTTTATATGAGATTATTGATTTGTAATAAGTTTTGAAAAATTAATTGCCTTTCTTATCCAATGTAAAAACAGATTTAATTTGACCTCACAAATTAAAAGGATTTTAAAAACTTTAAGAACCAATGATGACTACAATTAATTTGTTAAAAAAAGTATGTCCATTTTAAGCATTTGCTTTAATTGTAATTGTATCCTTGTATTTGTAAGTGTTCAGTTTTGTTGACTTCTACAATTTTTCCTGGGCCTCCAATTTTGCAGGATGGGTGAGATAGCAGACTTTCTTTACAGGGAACTCTCAAATATTGCTTCAATGCAATGATGTTGCTCCTGTTCAAATTCAAATCATTTATTCCTGATTGTATGGTAAATTGGTTTTTACTCCAATAATAAATGATTTGGATGGCTGTGACAAATGATAATCTGCAGCCCTCAAACCAGATTTCTTTCCAAATTACTATGCAACTTTGACACATACCAATGTTGCATTTCATTGTGTCCTTAGGCTCATATAAAGTGTCATTGTATGGCTATTGACACACACTTTTTGACAAAGCAGAACAATTTTCCTTTGGAAGAACTCCACTCCCTCAGGTTCTGTCTTTGGAAGATCCCAAATTTTGATCATTTTGAATAACAAAAGATGCTACTTCAATTTCAGCATGGGTTTTTAAAATGGTGCCTGAAAGTTTGTGCATATTTAATATTATATTCATCTGCATAAAAAATCAATATTTACACCATCAAAAAATAAAAATAATCCCAACAAATTGTATTTCTAGCACTCCCATGTAATTAATATATCATAATAAAACAAAGCAGGTATTTTAAAAGACTAGTTCAGTTACATTTTGATTAAATTTGTCAGCCCAAGCAATTATATTTTTCATGTTAAAAGTCTATTACAGCACACTTCATTTTGCCAAGTGATTATATTTTTTAATGTGAGAGGTCTATCACTTCACATTTCATTTTGCACCTTTTAATATAATGCAATCCACATTTTTTCTTTGTGATTTAAAAATTTGTCAGGGAGGAGTTGTGTTTTATGCATTTCACCAATTTCTGTTTTTTTTTTTTTTCTTTTTTTTTTTTTAATTTGTATTTCACTTATGTTTTAAGCGACTTCTTCATGTGTGTGGGTGGGAGTATGTATTTTACCAATTTCTGTTTTTGTAATTTGTATTTTACTTATTTTTGAGTGATTTCTTTGATAGAAATTTACCATTTGTATGGTTCTTGATAGGTACTGCAGCATCACCTAAGAGCAGAGTACAGCACACTGAAACAATACCATATGTTCTCTTAATGTGTTTGAAGTAAATCAGTAACTTTGTCATAAATTTTGAAGTATTTGTAATATTACAATGACACTTCTATTGCTTTTGACTTTTCTTAACTATTTTGCACTTATCTATAATATTAGTTTACTACACACATTTTTGTGCATTTAAAATACTGAAGATGTCAGCATTGTACAGATCTCATATACATATCATATAAATATCATGTAAATTTGAATCTCAAAGCAAACTAAGAATGTTTGATTCATTGTATCATAAAAAATGGCAGCATCACTAATTAGTTTAATTTTAAATTTTGAGACATATTTTCATTCTTTTACAATGTCTCAATTAAAATTCATCTCCATTTTAAAAATGGAATTCAAATAAGGGATTATTTTATGCAACAATAATTATGAATAGACAATATCATGATTCAACTTGAAAAAGAACAAATATGACTGAAATTGTCAGTAAGGATATTCAAGTAAAAATGAGAAGAGTTAGAATTTAAATTAATTAAAACACATTAGTACAATATCAGTGAAATATTCTGCCTTTTTGGAAATAAAAAAATTTCCCTTGCACATTCTTTACTACTTGAATTAATTTTAAATAATGTGTAGTATATATATATATATATATATTTTACTGAACCTTTTCTTCACAATAAGTTCCTTTTATCTGTGCTTCTATATGTATGTACTCATTTTGATTATACTGGTTTTGCAAAATAAATCACTTTACAGAATATAGTTATACCAGCGTCATATATAGATATTGTATTTAAATAAATGTTGATAGCTTTCAGAATCATATTTACTTTGTACAAATTATAAACATAATGGATTGAGTTAATATAGAAAGTACCAATAACACTGCATCTCTGAAAGCCCTAAATGAAAACATTTTTTTTAAAAAAAAAGATTATTTCTGCCAAAGAAAGCTTTTTAGTCAAAGTGGCCTCAGTATTATAGCACAACCTAAAAATATGTTAATAAGCAGAATATTAAAGTCAAGTATTTTTTCCCTTCTTAATTAATTAAAACAGGATTATAATTATAATATAATGTTATCTTTCATTAACTTACATTCATCAGAAGTTAGGTTCAAAAATAATTTATTTAATTTTTTTCCTTAATGTTATTTTAAAAATAAACAAATTAAAATTAACAGTTATAATTAGGAGAACATTATAAAATAATATTTCTGTTTATACAAAACGTGTTTTACTTCTTTTATTACATTAAAAATTTTATTGTACAGTATTTTTTTTATCAGAATCAGGAATAAATTAAACAATGTATATTAGAAAAATATTTTTTATAAATAAAAAAGATTATTAAATCACTAAACATCACATGATCACAATTTCTTGTGCTTTCTCAAGCTGTTGGAACAGGCAAAACTTTCCATACAGTAATGCCTGGCTTGTACTGAGTGGCATTACTATAGGAAGAATTCTGCCTGTTTTAAAAAAGATTATCTACTTTATAAATATTTATTCTAATATTTATTTAAATAACTTTTGCTTGTATTTATTTTTATTTGCTTTTCAAATTTATATATATATATATATATATATATATATATATATATATATATGATATATATAATATATATATATATATATATATTAGGCTTCTCATCAATTATGTTGCGGCTATGAGACATTCTGTCACAATAGATACATACTCATTTATCAGAGAATATATTTGAAATATTTTTGATTATAAACTTGTGTTGTTCTTTATTTTTGTTTCAGTATATAATTATTATTTTTTTCTAATAAATAACTGTAGTGAGTTCCAATAAGTATTGGCATTTTTCTAAATTTATTATGACAATTCTTCGTCTATTGAAAAATGATTGAGATTTCACTATATGTGTATACGTCTTTCTTATTGAAAAATAATTATAAATGAGAAAAATAGATTTACATAACTAAATAAACTTTTTTAAAATAATGATAAATATAGTATGAAATTATTTACATCCTGCTTTCAGATAATAGAAGAGCTTTAAACGTAGAACTTGCTAACAAAAAATCCTATGAATCTAACATTAAAATGAATTTCATCAAAGAGCATTAAAAATATTGAGTTAATAACCAAAATTTACAAATATTGAAAAGACATTAACTGATTTTAAAACATAATAAAAATTTATATTGATAAAACAGAAATTTATTAAATGAAGAATGTTTTCTGTAAATCTTCACAGTTACCAGTAGAAAAAGGTTTTAAATGGTCTATTTGATTAATAGCTTTGAACACAATAGAAAGATGGGTAAAATATTAGAGCATTTTTATGATGTAAATTTGAAGAACTAGTAAAAAGATAAAGTTAGTCATAAAAAAGTTAAATATAATATATATATATAATAAATAAAATCAAGTCATACGTCATGTGACTTAACTTGATAAACTTGCCTTACAAAATAAAATAATGAGCATGCTAATAGCTCTAAACAAGCTTTATCGATAAATGCTGCAAGGGAGGACATTTAAAATCTCTATCTGAAATTATCCCCATTCCCAACTGATTTCAAGCTATTGGTTCTCCTCAGTGAGGTGCTAGAATATTTAGACACTAGATCTAAAATATCAACTCAAGTGCAGCATTTATCTAATACTTAACTATTAAGTAAAAAATCAGAAATTTTCAGCCATCCATATATCTTGAAATCCAGATATCTAACTTAAATAGCCATATGGGATTGAACTAAATTCAGAGACATCATATATTAATAGCTTTAGCAATATAACATCACCAAAGTCTCAAAAGCAAAGTTATAATATTAAATAAAATCAAGTCATATGTCACATGATACAGATTTTAAATGCCTTCTCTTGTGGTATTTATCAATACAGCTTGTTTAGAGTTATTAGCATGCTCATTATTTTATTTTGTAATACAATCTTATCAAGTTAAATCTCATGATGTATCACTTGATTTTACTTACTATTATAATTTTGATTTTGAATCTTAAGTGATGTTATTATATTGCTTTGGCTATTAATATATGGTGTAGCTGAATATTTTTCAGACCCATATAGCTATTTGAGTTAGATAGCTGGATTTTCTACTTAATAGTTAAGAATCAGATAAATGCTGGCCTTGAGGTAGTATTTCAGGTCTAGTGTCTGAATATCCTAGCACTTCACAGGATAGTTAATAGCTAAAAACCAGTTTGGGAATGGGGATAATTATAGATAGAGATTTTAAATGCCTTCCCTTGTGTTATTTATCAATAAAGCTCATTTAGTGTTCTTAGCATGCACATTATTTTATTTTCTGAAAAAAATTAGGTAGTAAAAACTGATTGTATTTAGAGAAAAAAATATGAATGATATATTGAAAAACTATCTAGAGAATGAAAAGTAGATAAAAATCATTTGCCCTATGCAGTTAGAGCAATGGTAAAATGAAGAACTCTAGAACACAACGGCCATAAATCACAGTTTCACCTCATTACTTTTAGTAATAGAACTTCTTAATAAATCATTCAATTTGTCTTTTCTCTTATTCTTTCTTTTTCTGTTTTCTTATTCTCACTAATTTTCTAATATGATGTTTATAAATATTTGAAGAATAAAACAAGATAGATACATGAAAAATGATAATCTAAGATCATGTACATTAATTTTTGGCATATTCTTAATGCTTATTCATATATATATATTGTAACGTCCACTATGTTATTTAGTGTTTTGAGTTAACTACTCATACTCAGTGACCAAATTACGTCCTATCTATTAAATTTGTTTCCTCAGACAATTTTGTGAGATTTAATGGACACAATTATTTTTCCTGGTCACCCAACACTCTTTTAACTAATGTAGCCACTAAAATAATGGGATCAAGTGAGCCAGCTTTTAATTTATTTGAAAGTCGCCAGAATTCTATATTAGAATTCACTGGCAAACATCCCTTTTTTATTTATTTAGCTATGACGAAATTATCTCCAGAGGATTGTGTTTCAGTACAACGTTGGCAATTTATTTGAATTATAATAATGTCTAAATTAAGTCATATTTTACTTTATTAACATTAATATGATTGAGAGAATAAAATATAAAAAGACAAATAAAGATTAAAAATACAGCTAATATTTGTTTCTTCTATTTGTACGACTCATGGCGACAGTTCATCATGCTTAAGTGTTCAAGAAAGTGATCACTAATATATGCTTTAATAAGTTACTTACCGGTAAGTTTGAATGTTAACATGCAGGATTTCTAATGTTGACCATGCATGGATTTCTTGGGAATGGATCTGCAGTCCAGTACTCCAGCGATCTTTAAGTTTTGGGGTTAAAATCTAGTAGGCGATGGCTTCTTCACTCAAGTAGTTCGCGACACAGGTACAAAGCAACTCCAG
This sequence comes from Epiperipatus broadwayi, assembly GCA_028023455.1. Classification (NCBI taxonomy): domain Eukaryota; kingdom Metazoa; phylum Onychophora; class Udeonychophora; order Euonychophora; family Peripatidae; genus Epiperipatus; species Epiperipatus broadwayi. Next base: position 29,549 of record JAQFVV010000771.1, on the reverse strand, counting down.
CAAATGAACTGATAGTCCTCACACATCTTAATATTTCAGTCTATTAGTAACAGTAGTTGGGACCACTTTCATAATTTATTCACATTTATTTTTTTTTTTTTATTGCTCTCTGCAGGAAGGACAATCTAAGAAGAACCCTCTGCACCAACTGTTATTCCTTTTGTCCTGTTTATTTTTTTTTCTTTCTACGCAACTCCTATTGACACCTGCCAATGTGTTCCAAATTTAAAATAATTTAACCTACAAAGTCTTCCTTTTTTTTTCATGATCACCATCTTTAATTACTTAATGAATGTTATCGCTTATGTTTCCATGATACTGATTGCCTTGCGATAAAAGTTTCTTTTAATTAAATTATTTGTTTTTTTTATTGTACTTTCTACATTCCTTCTCTCTTTATAATTTCATTAAATACAAACCAAAAAAATATATACACTCACGTTGTTTAAACTAATAGATCAAATATATTTACATAAATATAATTTTTGTTAGAAATTTATTAATTTAACTTTTAAATTGGCAACGCTATTTGTACTAGGATAAAATACAGTACAATATATATATATATTTATCAACACACTATGATAAATAATAGCAATATATATATATATATTTATTTATTTATTTTAATGTTAGCAGTGACTACAATAATATTAAAATATATTCTAAGCAATTTCAGAAATAAGCTTCTCTGGTCAAACAACTACAACTATTTATATTATTAAAATGTGAAACAAGTTTTACCCACAGTCTTATACAAGAACTTTATTAGTAATAACCATACATATATAAGTGAATTGTTCATTTCTCAGGAAGTCATGTGATGTATAAGCATTAAAAGAGAAAGAATGACCTATTATATCTGTCACTCTAGCAATGCATTACACTAAGAGAGCAATATCAAAAGTAATACCATTTTATTTTAATGTAAAATATCCAACATCATCAGATTTTAAATTCCATTATATTTAAACACAATTTAATATTAAATAAATTACTATAATGCAATATATACTAAGCAGTACTTTATGTATTTAAAGTAACAAATGATGAATAATATAATTTATTAATCACACATAAAGATATGGGAGCACAAAACATTCTTCAAAATGCATATATTTAAAATAAATGTTTTAATTACTTGCAGTTGAAAAACTATTACAAAAAGAAACAGGACAATTGAAGCTCATATGCTTCATCAGTTCAATAAATTATTAAGTAAAATAATTTTTCTTTTAAATTAATTATAAATTTTATAATGTTTTAGAGACTTGCAAAAAATGACAAATTCTACAAGCATCCAGACCATAACATTATGATACTGTATCTGTTAATATTAAAGCATATATTAAACAAGCACAACTACAAAAAGCTAAAAATTATTTCAACATATATTTTATTCACATTATACTATTATATAACATTTTTTTAAATTAATGATAAAAACAGTATTGGAATGAGATTTAAAATAATCCTTTCTTAACAACAACTTGGTCAATATTATATTATTTATTTAAATACACTTTAATTTAGAATTATGAGACATTATTTCCTACACTGTATAAAACATATTACATTTACATGTGTATGTATTGTAATGGGAGCAGATTTTTATTCTATGGTTTACAACCTAAGTGGTACAAACAAAATAACCTTTCATTTGTCACCTCTGACACAAACAAACAGAAGTTCTTCTGTAATTAATCAATATTTATCAAATAATATTACTCTATGGATAAACAGCAATTAAAATTCCTGGTTATCGCACCCCATAAATTAGAATCAGTTACTGTAAATTGTGGAAAAAAAAGTCACCCTCCCCTCAAAAACAGCCTTTATTTTATTTAGATAAATTTATTTCACTTACGGACAGACACAATTTTGAGTTAAATAAAGGGTGATCCTGTATACTGGGTTTGATGCCTAATAATATGATTAATTCCCCTGACTACTTCACCATCTAGCAAGTTATTCTTTAATCCTGATTTAACTATGAATGGATAACATATATATATATATATATATATATTGTAATGAGCACAGATGTTCGTTACATTGTTTTTTTATTTATTTATTAAACATGAAAGTAAATTAAAAAGTTCGCATTTAAAAATTTTCTTTAAGAATTAAAAATTGAAATTAAATATCATCTTAAACTCGTATATATTAAATCGCACAGATAATGAAAAATTATTAAAATAAAACTTTATTAAAGAAAAAGTATTTTAAAACTAAATTTTAAAAAGATTTGGAAATAAAATTATATTCTTAAATTTATCTTTAAATATATCTTTGATTTGGAAAACAGGTTAATTAATCAGAAATGGAAATGATAAATTTAATTAGTCAAATGTAAACCAGCCTTGGGCATTTAAATGTAAAAACATCGGTCAGATAGGAAAACAATAGAAACAAATAGCCAATGAAAGAAATCCATCGGGAAATCAGACCTCAGCGAAAAGATCATCACATCGATGACATAATGCCAAATCAATCCTTCGAATACGTATAAAAGGAAAATTTGGAAATTATTAATCAGTGAGTTAGAATGATTATTACGATGTGACAGATAGGTGTTAGTGCGGAGGTGCGGGAGAAGTGATTGAAGAGACGCACGATTCAATCACTTCAGTTTTGCCAAAGAAAGAAAGAGAAATGAACTATCGTTTTCTACATTGAGGACCAACTAAATTAAAAAAACCTCCGAATGAATAAATAAAACATCGGCTAAATGTATACCAATATCTTCAGGACAGCGTGGGAATTCCCGTTCAAACTTACAAATGGCAGATAAAGATGGACTGTTTAAAACCGTAAGAACTTTACAATTAATGAACATTAAATTAAAAACTTTTCGTATTTAAAATAATTGCATTAGTTTCCTATCTGACTAAAGTAGTTAAAATGTTATTTGATGTATTTTTTATTTATTTGTGTAAAATCATTTCCATTTATTTAATTTTGTTCTTTAAGTTTATTTATGATTTCTGTTTTCCGATAAATTAAAATATATCAATGTTAAACTTAAGTCGGGTGTGAATGGCTGTATAGGTTTGTAAAGTTATATTAGGGGAGGGTAATCTTAGGTTATTTGTTTCGTGGTTAAATTGGGTCAATGGATTGGATATATTGGTGTGATTAGTAGATGTAATATTGATTCGCTACGGGCAGAATCACTTCATACGCCGCACACTTCCGTTTGCCTATGGAAGGAATTATAAGTCGGATACCGCAGTTCCTTTCTATGGAGTTTTTGTTTTATTGCTCTTCTTTGCAGATAGATGTAATATTCCTATCTCATGAGAAGCAATTTCTTCTCTTAACTTTTTGTGCTGCCGTATTTTATTACATTGAATACATCGATATATCAGATGAATTGATGCCGGTTTGACTACGAATTTTAACCTAAGGTTAAATAGGGATAGAATGTTTATTTTCAAAAGCAAATCTATGTGGTCTATTCATACTTGACCCTAAATAAAAATGCATTAAATTTAAGTTGTTTATAGATGCTTGCATGGATTGGTTATCGGTTAAGTATGTTTTGGGTTTTCATATTTGATCAAAATATATAGACATTCGATGAATAATGATACCTTACGGTGAGTATCTAAAATGTATTTATTCGGATGTCTTTTAAGTTATTGGTGACAATGCAAGTATCTTATGGTGAATACTATTGGGTTACATATAAATTTCCCTCTGCAATTTGTCAGTAATCAATAATTTTGTATTTTGATCGTTTATGTTTACTTTGAAATGTTTTTAACCGTGTAATCTATGTAACCGATCTATAGCAACATATTAAAACAAGCTTTTATAATCCCATCTGTGCGAACTTAATTAAAATGTAAAATTAGAATATAATAGTAATTAAATGTAAATTAAAGTCAAAAATCAAAGTTAAAAATGTAGGTTAAATTTTGAACTGTAAAACTAATACTAAAATAATTTTAAATCTTATATATATGTGAAATAAATAAATGTTTGAGTGTTAATTACTGGCAGTGGCTTATTTTATTTATTTTTTTAATCTTGAAATATAATTAGATAAGATATTATATTATTTAATCTCTGCTATTCCACTGAGCTAGTGACATGGGCTAATGACCGGAATCAAAATTTAAAAAAAAAAATTTTTTTTTTTTGTACTTACGTATCTGCCTACTCTATAAATTTTTCTAGGTTCAAATGCCTAGATGGCTCCCCGTAGTGCATATTATGTTAAGTCGCTTTCTCTGGATCGTTACAATATATATATATTGTAACATTTATTTATATACGTTTTGCTAGGCCACTACACGCTAATATAAACTGCGCGTGAATTGATCAAGCTATGTCAAAAAGGAAGAAAGTTATATTTCTATTCTAAAAACATAGCTATATTTCCTGATCAACTCAGCCTATTAATTGTTGAGAATTGTGCTATTGATGAAATCAGCTTTTAATTTATTTAATCTGGGCGCCAGAATTCCTAAGAATTCGCTGAAATACTGAATTCACAAAACTTACTGGTAAGTTATGCTTCATTATCCTAATTGTGACAAAAGTAACGTTTGCAAACAATTCTTAAAAATAAGCTTATAATAGGATCCCAATAGAGACTCTTATTTAACCAAGAACTTTGTAATTAATTATTCAGCAGTTATTTTTTTATTATTAATGTGTCACATCAGAATTAAGTGTGTTCTCTCCAATTTATTTGATAAATAATTTATTTCAAACATTTTTATCTATTAGAATAAAAATATTTCTAATACCAATTTTCATTTGTGCATTATTAATAATAGTTATTATTATTTATTATTAAATCTATTAGTAGTTTAATAAGATTTAAAAATGTAATTTACATTTGCCAATATGTTTGAATAAGCCAATGAATAATAATCTTAAAAAATTAATTCTCGTTACGGTATGATGTAATACCGATTAGTTTAAAAGCATTTTTTTTATTTGTGAGATGTTATATGCCTCTAGAGAGTATAAAAGGCAGAGATCAGTTTGAAGAACATCTTGGTTTAGCTGATATTCTTTTGGTTGGTTTTGGATTAGAGAATGCAGACCACTCTACGATGAAAAAGTTATTCATATGAGAGGACCGGAGCTTTAGCTGACATCATTACCGATGGACACCAGAGAAGTTTACACGACTAGCCTATGGAACCAGCACCAAGATCAGCTAATAATCAAAGGCCATGAGCTCAATTCAAGCCCGAAAAACTATGCATAGTTATCTATTACTGAATTCACAAAACTTACCGGTAAGTTATGCTTCATTATCCTGATTGTGACAAAAGTAACGTTTGCAAACAATTCTTAAAAATAAGCTTATAATAGGATCCCGATAGAGACTCTTATTTAACCAAGAACTTTGTAATTAATTATTCAGCAGTTATTTTTTTATTATTAATGTTTCACGTCAGAATTAAGTGTGTTCTCTCCAATTTATTTGATAAATAATTTATTTCAAACATTTTTTATCTATTAGAATAAAAATATTTCTAATACCAATTTTCATTTGTGCATTATTAATAATAGTTATTATTATTTATTATTAAATCTATTAGTAGTTTAATAAGATTTAAAAATGTAATTTACATTTGCCAATATGTTTGAATAAGCCCAGGAATAATAATCCTAAAAAAATTATTTCTCGTTACGGTATGATGTAATACCGATTAGTTTAAAAGCATTTTTTTTTATTTGTGAGATGTTATATGACGATTTCAGTGAATTCTTAGGAATTCTGGTGCCCAGATTAAATAAATTAAAAGCTGATTTCGTCAATAGCACAATTCTCAACAATAAATAGGCTGAGTTGATCAGGAAATATAGCTATGTTTTTAGAATAGAAATATAACTTTCTTCTTTTTTGACATAGCTTGATCAACTCACGCGCAGTTTATATTAGCGTGTAGTGGCCTAGCAAAACGAAAAACGTTATAATATAAATATATATATATACACACACACACACTATTTAAACACAAATGTAATATGTGTGAATAATTACAACAAATAAATAGAAAAACTAAACTTATAAGATTTAAAACAAAAAAAAACACATTTTTAATAATAAATAAAACAATTAGTATTCATACTCTCCCCTTTATAATTTCAGTAATTATTGTCAGTAATAAAAATAATAATTAAACTACAATAACTTTAAGGATTGACTAGATAATTAAATTATAATTTCATGTAAATAAATAAAACATTTTCAACCCAAATATGTTTCCATAATTAATATCATTATATTTTTTAAGCAAATTTCAAATCCCTTCCTATTTAGAGAGGGTAGATAATGATATGTAGATCATTAAAAAATATTACGCACTTATAAAATTAGAATAAGATAATAATAATATTTAATTTTTTTTTATTTTAAAAAAGGTTTTCATTAAATAATTCATCTTATAATAATATGAGATAGATTATGAACACTTTGTTAAGAATTGTGTGCACTTTAATTCCAGATACTTTTCAATTTTCTCCTCCTTATTGTTAAGGAAATAACAGTTCTTGGATATCTTTCTTTATATAACTTCGTCATTCTCATTTTTGTCTTGTCAGGAATAATCTTCTGTTGGTCATCTGGAGACATTTAAGTGAATGGGAATAGTTCGTCTTTGTTTTCAAGATTATTAGCTTGTAATAAATTTAAAATAAGCATAATTCCATTTATCAGAGTGATATTTCATGAGTACATTGATGTATAATGGGACATTTAGCAAAGGAAGATTGCCTTTTTCAAATTGAGTTCTAGGGTTACAATGGCTTTAGTAGTTGAAAATGCTTATGAATATATAATCTCAGTTACTTTGCATTTTATCATTTGTATCATTTCCAGACTCACTATGGACTAGTATTTGCATCATTGTCATCCTGGCCTCTGTTAATTCCTTACAATTCACCAATTTCTAATATCCAGCAATATCCAATTAAATTCTCTTCACTACTAAACTTTATTATTTTAGTTCGAGTAATGATTTATTTAAATAACATTTTATTCAATACTAAATGCACATTCATTACATTTTTTAATACAGTACAATAAATAAAAAGTTGGCATACTAGTTTGCAGTATAGTTTTCTAAATTAATAAGTCAAATTGATGGAATAGTTATATTTCTTAATGTTAATTATTATTAACAGATCGTGCAGGAATTGATCTTTAAAAAAAAATAAATGTAATCTGACATAACATTATGATAGCAGAGGAGGAAAAAAACTACTAAAAAAATAAACAAGAAAATGAAGATTAAAAAAAAGATTTCTTTTAAATAATAATAATAATAATAATAATAATAATAATAATAATAATAATAATAATAATAATAATAATAATAATAATAATAATAATAATAATAATAATAATAATAATAATAATAATAATAATAATAATAATAATAATAATAATAATAATAATAATAATAATAATAATAATAATAATAATAATAATAATAATAATAATAATAATAATAATAATAATAATAATAATAATAATAATAATAATAATAATAATAATAATAATAATAATGTTTATCACGATATTAAAATTAATGTTATAAAAATGTTAGTACATAATGTATGGATTTAATAAAAAAAAAATCATTATATATTTATTTTTATTATAATTATTTAAAGATGCACATATTTTAAATGGTTATAATTGTTATTAAAACATTTAAATACAGAAAATATTTTCAATTCTAAGATATGATCTTACAATTAATGTTTATATACTAGTATAAATATATAATTGAATGATTCATTGTTTTGAAGGTGGTAGGATAATTGCACAAGACAAGCAACATAATTAAACTGAGATTCCAAGCAATCTAATTGGTGAGTGTGTTGCTTTATTCTTGCAATAAAAAAGCTTAATGTTTTTATAAGAAAATAGCATTTTCAAATTGCAATTGGTTTATAATAAAATAATAAAAATGTGTATTGTTAAATTACAATTAGCATTAGAATTATCAATAGTTTGTAATTAAATATAACTATCCTAACTATAAAACAAAATGGAAAAAAAGAAAGTTAAAAATGTGCAAGATTTTTTTTTTACTTTCCTGAAGATAAAAAAATTAAATTGCTGGATGAAATAGTGTTGTCCTTACATATTAAATCATTCCAAAAAATAAAATAATATTATTAAATGAAATGACATTTAACATATTGAAGCAGTCAATCTTAGACCAAGATTGAGATTCATGGTTCTATCTACTCATTAACTGCTAACCAATATTCAAACCCTATGTCCCATCGAGATCCTTTAGTTGTGTATATATATTTCATGTAAGCACACTTTAAAATTAGAAATTTTAGCTTTTCAGTATTGATACATCTCGCATGAAATTTATAAATGAAATTTTAAAAAAAGCTAAAAATAAAGCTATTGATAGTCATACATATTATAACTTATATCCATCATCTGCTATTTGCCCTAGGATATTTTCGAATATAAAGCTACATAAAGAAAATTATCCATTGAGATTGATGGTTGATTTTGGTGGTGCATATTATTATCAAACATGTAGATATATTGAATTATTACTTCAAGATATTTTAGGTTTTGGAAAATATACTATTTCATCATCGTTTGATTTTGTAGATAAAATTAAGAATATAAATATAGATTTACATGACACAATTTGTACTTTTGATATAAATGAAATGTATGGATCAATAGATAGAATAGAGTCAATTAATATTATTTATAATGCTCTTGTTTCAAAAAATGTAAAGTCTGATATTATAAATTTTATTATAAAAGTATTGCAGTTTATTGATAAAAATATTTATGTTAATTTTAATAATGAATATTATAAAATGAATTTTGGTTGGCCAATGTGTCTTCCTGCTGTTGCTCAAATTTGTAATTTTGTTATATCAACATATGAAAGTAAAATTTTAAAACAATTGAAATATCAAGAAATTAAAGTATATCATAGATATGTGGATGATGTTTTTATTTGTGGAAAACAAGAATTAATAATCAATTTATTTAATGAATTAAATGAGATTAAGGATATAAAATGGGTTATAACTAAAGAGAAATACAATTTCATAAAATTCTTGGATATTCAAGTTACTCTTAATGATTACAGTTTGGATTATCTTATGTTAATTAAACCAATTGAAACTAGAGGTTTTATTCCATATGAATCACATGTACCTATGTGTCATAAGCTGTCTGGATTGAAATCATTCTTATTTCGAAATAAAAAATTATGCAAATATTCTAGTGATAAAATTAAAAATGTACATTTATTTGTTAATGACTTGTTAAAAATTGGTTATTATAAAAATGCTATTGCTAATATTATTAAAGGATTTAAAAGAAATCAACACTATAATAAAATTAAAAATAAAAATATCAAAATGAAATGGATTTCAATGCCATTTATATCAGATGAGCAGGTCAAGTTTATTAGGAAAATTTATAATGGTTTGTGTCATATTGCTTTTTTCTCTACAAATAACATAAATAGATTGCTTATTAATTCTAAAATTCAAAATTCAAAGTTTAATCAAAATTCTATTATATATAGATTGATATGTGGATGCGGCGTACAATACATTGGAGAATCTAAGTGTACATTTGAGAAGAGAATAAAAGAACATATGCTTTTATATAATAGAAATCAAAAAGAGAATCAATATGGAACAGATGTAAATAAACCTTCATCATCTGTTATATTTGATCATAATAAATCTTGTCAATATGGATAAAATTTGATTATAAAAATATGAAAATTATTCAAATTGAACGTTGTCATAATAAACGTAAAATAAAAGAGGCTATGTTGATTTCAAGAAATCGTCAAATGTTAATGAATCGCCAGTCATCAAATGTTAAGATAACAGAATTGTGGGAAATATGAATTGAACTATGGGTATTGTTAAGGGTTGTCTCGTTTTGATTATTCAACGTTATATAGTAGATAAAGACTACAAATTGTATAGTCGAAAGTACTTCTAAAAGAATATAATTTATATAAATTGTACTGTATTTTGATATATATATTGATTTGTATATTACATATATATATATATATATATATATATATATATATATATATATATATATATATATTACAGGATCAAACATACTAATAAAATATTAATTTTATAAATATTTTATTATACATTGTTTATAAAACTTTTTCTTTTTAATTTTTTAATGAAACTGTATATTTTTGTAAAATCCAAGATGGAAGATGCAACAGTTAATTGTCTAAAAATCATTAAAGTGGGGGAAATATAATATTGTTTAATCTTGGAAAGGAATTTTTAATTAAAGTTTTTGCTGAAAATAAAATGGGGAATAAGACTAATGGATTGTACTTTTGTTGTTAACATTTTTGTCAAATCTATTTCCAATCTGGAAAGAGATTTGAATATATTTTTGGAACATTATCTAACAATTGCATCTTCAAAAACAATGGGTAAAACAAATGTAAATTTTGTTAGATCGAAGATTAGAGTTTGAGCTAGAAATAAAAAGATAAAAACATTCCACAAATACCTGAGCAGGATATAAAATGGACTGATTTTAAACACCAAAAGAGAGCTACTATTGAAAAAAATGTGTTATTAATGTACTCCATGCTTTTTTGAGATTTAAAATGATGATTGAATAGAAAACGAATCATCCTTTCTGACCCTTGCAGGTAGTCTTCCAGTGGCAATCCATACTACTGCCCTAAAATGATGGAAAAGCCTAACCTAAGAACTTTGAAGTGCTGAATAGAAGCTTGCTGTCACATAAAAACTTGCATGGATGCCTGAACTGCCATGCACAAGCCAGACTTTCCAAAATGGACTCTAAGAATTGTGCAAGATATTCACTATTTTCATGCCACAACCTAAAAGTAAAGCTAGTCTAACTAATCTCAAATCCTATTATCAAGATTTTTCCAGATGTTTTATTTAACTTTATCTCTTTCTAATATGTAAAATGTAAATTGCTCTCAAACGATTTTTTAAATCTAATCCTATATCATATGCTCTAACTTTCTTTAACTTTGGTGCAGTCAATTATTTATAATTACTTGATTTTATATGTATGCTTTTGTTATTATTAATATGCCAATCTCAAGCAATCTGATAAGATGAATTTCTCAAAATCTTTTCTTACCTCCTTTTAATTAAACTTCCATGAATTAAGGTTATTAACATCTCACCAAAACATAATGTATGATTAATTAAGATGCTCACCAGATTGTTTTTATGAGTCAACATTTTATGTTGTGTTGTTATTACAAAAATTATTTGTTCGGAAGTCCAAATAGAATGAAACAATTCTACATGGGGTAAATCCATCACTAAAGCTAATTAACACTTTGAAATCTTTTAAAATGTTATTTATTTAAATTATGAATAAGTGACCTATTAGTTGTTTTCTATACAACTGCTACATTTCTTTTATTTTTCATGCTCTTAAAATATCAAATATTTAAATATTCTAGTTATTATCAAAATCCACAAATGTGGGATTGAATTATTTTAAATAGCAGAAAAGAAGGGGGTAAAATCTTAATGTATTTTTTTATTAAAGGAAATCTTCTCTGGATATATTATAGTGGCATAGTGTATTGTTTGTATAAATTATAGATTAAAATAAGGGGTCATTTATTTTAGAGCAGTAAATCCTATTCAATGTTGTTAGTGGCATTTATAGAAACTGTGTTACTGATATTTGGCTTCTCATCATGAATATGTATGCACGCTTCTAATCTGGGGTTAAATATAAACCAATTTATGTATCTCTCTAGACAATTTAATTAAAATAAGAAATTATATGACAATTATTTATGGAACTAAAATTATTACAATAAAATAAAATATTACATAATAAATTATATTGTTTAGAAAAAAATCTTAATTTACATTGCATTTTAACCATTCTATATGATATCTAATATAAGTTCTCCAGAATACTTCTCATTGTTTTGAATTAAAGATATTTAAGAATAATTTTTAAATATTGCTAACAATGAAATGAAAGACAAAATTTATAACACAAGCACATTCATATAATTGATAGTGTTTAGTAATAATAATGTAACTCTTTACCTTCTGTTAATTAGCATAGTTTAACTTTATTTTCACTCACTTAACCTTTATTACAATTAGCATTAAGAAAAATATACTTTTATTAATAAATGACTTAAATTAAAATGCCTTTTATAATCAAGTAGATTAAATACTAATACTTAACATTAAAGATTTAAACTGAGTTATTCTTAAAATTTAATTTGAATATTTAATTTTAACATATTAAAGAAGTTATGTTAAAATAATTTTAGCTTTAAATAACTTTAACATTAACTTATTATTATACAAAATAAATTATACCTAGTTTAAGCAATTCGAAGTCATTTATAATCATGAATGTGTTTAAATCACAACAGTAAAATATTAAAATGACATTTAAAATTATTAAGACTTATAAAAGTTATCAAATATGACTTAAATGATGAAATAACATTTAACTATCAAGCTCTAATAAATTGTCTTGCAGTAGAAATTAACTTATTGATTTTTTTTATATACTTAAACTATTAGATGGCTGGAACTTTAGCTTTATTGACAAAGTGAAATATATATATATATATATATATATATATATATATATATATATATATATATATATATATATATATATATATATAATCACAATATGCTTTCTTATGTTATCTACAGAAATTTATTATCATTTAAGTGACAATGTTTGATGAAAAAAGCATCTAATTTCTGCTGGATATGTTTCTGACATGTGCGCAAACACACACACACACACACATATATATATATCAATTTTAAAATTAATAAGGATTAAACAAACTGTTGAAAATTAAACCAAGAATTTCCCATATGGTTCATTTCTCTAAATGGAAAACAAATTACTATGTTATTCTCAAAATCAATCTATTTTATATTTTAGTTATCAATTTTTCATTTTTCTGAAAATTTCTAAGCTGTAATTGTCAACATTTTTTTCTTAATTCATTCATCATTCATGCAATTACCAGGAGATAATTCTAATGGCTTAGAGTGAAATAAAAAAAGATAAATTACACAAAAGACATTAATTAACCATCTTTGAAAACTGATAACTATTTCTTAAACTTTTTTTTCTCAACTACACTAATGGAAAAACAATTTTCATCACGTTGGTTTTTTAATGTAAAATTGAAAAAAACTGAAAAAAGTTTTTAAGTATTACAGAAAGCTGTAAAACAATTTAATATTCAAAATGATAAAATGTTTGGATTCAAAAGTTTTTATAAGCAGTGTAAATATTTCTGTATATTGCAAAATCCCTAAATAGCATTTGTCAATATTATAACTCTGCACTAGGAGCAGCATTTTTAAAAATATATAATACTTTAGAAAATATATAATATTTTAGATTTATAACTTCACAAAATAATTGATGTTATATGTTTTTAGCTTCAGGTAATAATTTAAAATATGTGCAATGCATAATTTATATAGATATATGTCAAAACAGTAATATAAGTAAATTTTAAAAAATATTGAATCTAAAAGTATTTAACTTTCATTTTTATGATGATGATGATGATGATGATGATGATGATGATGATTATGATGATGATGATGATGATTATTATTATTATTATTATTATTATTATTATTATTATTATTATTATTATTATTATCACTAAATTCCCAAGCTATTGTTGCCATCATCATTTTAAATAAAGTATTATTTCTTAGAAAGAACAACAATTGAGATACCATTAGTCACCCAAACATCAAAAAAGTAAAAAAAATTACAATAATATATTCATAAAAATTTAAAAAATAGTAATAATTAGATGCCTTTCTCAGTATAATAATAAATCTTTACATTCTCATAAATAAACTTAAATATCAAAAACAAAACAATAAGCAAAAACAAATACAAAAACAAATACAATGGTAAAAATAAACAGCTAACATTAACTAACATATAGATTTTTAGTTCACTATAAAATAATATCTGTAAACTATATACTTATTTATATATATATATATATATATATATATATATATATATATATAAGTGAGGGTACAATATATATATATATATATATATATATTGTACCCTCACTTCTCGATATATGATATAATTTTAAATAGAACTAGCTCAATTAAATCATTATGCTCAGCTAAAATATGTACAACTATCTTTAATATATTTTATAATATTATAACTTATCAAATTTATTACAAACTTATCAAAAATTAATATAGTTCAATATTATGTACTAATTAAATAAATATTTACTAAAATCATGAGACTGTGAAGTGAAGTTACAATTGGTAATTGGACTTACATTGAGTCAATGTCTTTCCAAGACACTGTCTCAATGGCATAAGAATACTATTACTTCTTTTATCTCATTACTAACTCTACAGCATTCTTATGACTTTTATAAATGAATTATCTTTAATAATAATAAATAAATAAATCTCAATCTTTTGTTAAGGAACTATAATTAAATGATCTCAGGTTCTTCTAATTATCTTAAAGTAATAATAATTCATGTAGATAGGAATGATAAGGGATTTAATATCAAACCTAAATACACCTAACTTATTCTAATACTAATCACTAACAATAATAATCTTTAGGGTATATCTTAATCTTATCTATTGGATTATACTTTTAATCATTAAGAAAATAAGTAAATCATATGCATGTCTTTCATTCACATATGGTATCTTAATTTTAAATAGACCAAAATCTTATAATTTAATAATCTGTGGCAATAAATAATATTATACTCTTATATTGTGCATTACAATTACTTTATGACCATTGTAATATTATATGTTAATGTCAATCAATTTCTATAAATTATATTAAGAAAATATTGTGTTTCTTTCTCAAATAATAAAATAATAAATTCATATTGTGCAAATATTATGTTTATTCAAATTATCTGTTGTCAAATGCTGTGGTGTAAAATAATGAATTCAACACATCTTTTAAACAACTTAACAAATTTATTTACATTAACTTTAACAAATAATTTATTTACAATATTTACATTTAAATGGAACCAAAGAAAATAAACAAAAAAAAAAAATAATACAAGATTTTACACTGTTACTATTTCCATAATCCTAAATAGATAATTTATACATTTATTAAATGTTCTACCAATAACATTTAATTAAGTTTATGACTCTAATTTTAATAAAAATCATTTGTTATCAATTAATATAAGAAAAAGTTTTATGTAAGATATCATTCATGTAGCATGTATGTAAATAAACAAACTTTAATAATTAAAATGCTATTTCACTTAAGTCTTACTGCTATTTTTATTATAATGTACTAGTATGTATTAAATGTACCATTAATATTACTCAAAGATCAATTAATGTATAAACTAATATAACTTTGTAATACAATAACAATTATTGATTATCACTGTTTATTCATTCCAATATAATGTCATACTACATGTCTTATCAAAATATGCAATACGTATATGTACTTTTAAAAATAATATTTTAAATTATTCAATAATTTCAACTTTTATAAAGTATAATGTTAAATAAAATTTTATGATTCTTTTCCATTTTAACTATTACACTTTTACTTGTTATTCCTATTTCCTCCTAATAAACTTCTATCTACAAATATCATTTTAACCTTATTTAACTTTAAAAAAATAGATGACCAATTTCCAAACAAAAAAAAAAATAAAATAATGATCCAAACTCTCTTATACCTCATCCTCTATATACAATAAGTCTTCAATCAAGATATAAATTTCTATGTAAAATTAACTTAACTGATCTAATAAAAATAAAAAAATAAAAATATAGACTTTATATATTTCTTACTAACTTGAAAAGAAAAATAAATAACTTACGCTAATAAAATCTAATTCCTAATATTATAACAGAAACATTAAAATTCATTCACGAAAGAATCATATAATTATTTCTAGTTTCTCATATTACGTTGTACTAAATTTACATCATCAATTTAAAATATGCATATTAAAATAAAACTGCTATTATTAATCTTGTGCATGTATATTATTTAAACATTAATACATTCATTCAATAATCATATAACATTTGGTTGATCTAAAGAAAACATAGTAAATACATCAAATTATTATTATTATTACACAATTTTTACCATAAATGATACTTCAATGTACAGTCTGTCACACGATGTCCTCCAAGATTTCAGTTTTACAAAATAATTTCACATTTACACTCAACAATTATTCTTTAAAATATTACGTGTTGTATAATTATAAAATAAACTTTATGCAATAAAAGTTATATTAGTATTTAGTTATTATTTAAAAAAAAAATGTAAATGTACCTTTCCTATCTTTAATAAATCAATAATTAATTAAATATTTATGTTAGTTAATAATTAAAACATATTACATAACATCCAACGGTGTCTTCTTCCAGCGATAATTGTTCTTTTTCCTAGGCACAAATTTTCACCAAAACACTACTTCCTTTTCCGGTACATCACGTGTTCTTTAAAAGTTTTTATGAAAAAAAATGAAAACGTTTTTTTTTTAAAAAAAAAATAAAAATAAAGTCAAAGTCAGTTCCATCATAAATAAAATAAAATTAAAATAGTTTATAGGATCCATATTCTCTTCTTTATAGGAAAATTATTTTAAAGTTATTATTTTTTAGTATTAGTCAATAATTTATAAAGTTCTTGTTTAATTATTTTAATTGATTTGATTTGGATATCCACGTAGATTTGCACATTCCGTAACAGATATTTAGGTAAGATTATTTTTAAAGTCTTTTGTACGACCAGCGTTCAGAATTTAACAATATAATAATTTTTATACAGGTATTTCTTTACTTATTAAATCTCCAATTTATTTGCCTTTTAAAACTGTCAGAATTTAATTTTTTAAACCATAAAGACTTAACAAGGCAAATATTTATACAATTACTGTTATATATTATATCTTTACCAAGATATATATTTAAATTTAGAATTTACAAATACTTGCTTCATAAAGAAGTATTTCTCATTTTTTTAAATATCTATTTTATAAAAATTAACTACCATTAGCTTTTAAATTTATACAAAGTTCAACGTATTACTGTTAGGCATCGAATAACTCTCCTAGTCAATCCAGCGTTTGTTAAATTTTCAGTATAAAGTCTCCAATACATTTTATCCTTATATGATGTCCTCATGACTATTTGATAGTAAATTGACCTTCAATAAGGAAACGATCAATAGGGAACTACAATAAATTAACACTGCATATTTATCGGTAACTTTTATAAATTATTTTTAAAAAACTACTCTCTAATAATTTTAAAACGATTTTTAGAGCATCTATAATTACTTAGCTATTTCTAATAGCATCCTTTACTTTAAAAATTTCAATCACAAGTCCCCTCCGAACAATTGAACCTGGGTTTTATACCGAAAGAAAACTCCCACTTGATTGGTGAATTAAACAATCGACTTGCTAGCTTATTTACATATTTTACCAACAAGACAGATTTAAAAATAAATAATGACTTATTTAATATTTATTATTTATCACATTATCAAATTCTCAAATCAATCTTTATTGTTTATTTAAATCCATTAAACATTTTTTTTTTTTTAAATATACTTTCTTATTTTATTTCACTTTTAACTTTTATAAGATTATTTTTATAAACAAACTAAGTCTATTTTTATTCGTTATGTTTTAAAGCAGTATTTTTTAAAATCAGATTTAATATTTCACATTAATTATTTTTACTTTTATCTCATGATAGCCAATATAATATTTATAAATTTTATAACAGAATTTTTAAAATAGCTTTGCAACTTTACTAAAAAAAAACTCCCAAGCATGTGTGTATGTGTCTAATTAACATCTGTTTTTTACAACAGAGCTACGGACGCTTGTAATAATCTAAAAATAAACTAACAATTCATTTTTTAAAAATAAATATTTTTTTAAAATAAATAATATCTTCCAACAATTTTAAAATAATAATTCGATATTATTAAAATCAAATATTAATCTTCTATTATGTAATACTAATAATTAAAATATTTATATTCATTTATTAAATTTTAATCTTTATCAACAAATAAATATATGCATTTAATTTTAACTTGTCTTTTAAAACTTTTAACTTTAAATATTTATTTATTAAATTTATTAATGCAGTATTGCTTATGGCCAGTTTTCCCAACCATATACTATTATCATTCCCATTGAAATGTCTCTCTCAAACATCAGCACAATTTTTACATATCAAATACTCATGAATTACTTTAATTACACTTTTAAAAAGATTATTATAAATAAATTAACATCAAATAGCTAAATATATCTTAAATTTAAAATTTTTTAAATAGATTGATACATCAATTTATGGAGACCCATACAAAAGGGCACATATCCTCCTCCTTCGGATAAAAATTTTAAATTAACCATCTACCTTCATCTTCTTTAATCTACAATTAACATCTTCATTTTTCATATCATTAAATATCATAATCAATCACTTTAACGTGAATTTTTATAAAGCACTGGAACTTTACATCAAAATCTCAACCAGAAAACACTTCTAAATAAAATCATCATGACTTTCTTTTACTTAATAAAATTAAGTCTCACTTTTCTTTTATTTATATCTTTAATTAGGTCATTTTTATTTCCCTAATCTTACTATGAAATATCATATGTTTAAATTCCTTTAAATAACATCTTGTACACAGACTAAACTATAAATACATATTTCTTTGTATTTTATTTTTACACTTATTGCTAGTTTCATTAGCAATTTTAAATGGATCATTATCTAATAAATTTAGACACTTTTAATCTAAAGAGATTAACTTTATCCCTGAAGATTTATTAATTTTATAATCATTACTACACTAGTTATGAAAATTCTCAAATTCATCCATAACTCTTTTCATAAATTGATCTTTTATAAAATCTACACTTCAGAAGGATATGGAATTAAACTTCTTGCATTATAAGTTCCTTTCTCACCATCTGGTGTGGTTAACATAAATGCATTTTTACCTACTTTGCAAGATATTCTATATGGACCCTCATATAGACTAAGAAATTTTTTGAACTGATTTCTTTGAAGGTTGCTAACATGGGGTGTTCTAACTAGAACTAAATCATTAATTTTAAATGGATGTGGTTTATTATGGGATTTCTTTACTCTTTTTGCACCCATAATATGAAGCTTTACTTTAGCTTGATTATTATCTTCATCCCTATTAATTGGTTCTCTTACAATTGGTATAGGCGTTTTAATCAATAAAGGCTCATGTCTACCATAATGTAAACGAATAGGAGTGAAACCAGTGGATTCATTATACGTACTATTAATATAGTTAATAACCCCTGGGAGTTTATGAACCCATTTCTTATGTTTATCAGCTACATACACCCTAAATAATCGACTAAGCTCCCGCATAACACGTTCGCATGGATTAGACTGAGGGTTTCTTATGGAGCTCATAACATGTTTGAGGTTTTGATCTTGAATCCACTCATTCCACCTACCCGATATAAAAGCTGTAGCATGATCTGTAAGTATGATTTTTGGTTTACCTACTAATGGAAATTGATAATTAAGCATGCATTTTATTACAAAATGTGCACTAGTTTTAGGCACAGGATACGCTGATACAAATTTGCTAAAAACATCATAGGCTACTAAAATAAATTTCTGTTGTTTAAATGGTGGGAGAGGCCCGTAAAAATCAATTGCTAATAATTCATTAGCTCGATCTGGAATAATAGGCTGCATAACACCTACATACGATTTATTACAATATTTAGACTTTAAGCAAGTAGAACATGTTTTAATTTTCCTTATGACACGTTTATACATTCCATCCCAATAAAAAATAGATTTTAAAACATACATAATCTTTGGTGCACCATAGTGACCATAACTACAATGTACATACATTATCAATTTGTCAATCATAGAGTTAGGTACAACTATCCTCCATGATTCCCCCTGATTTGACTTTAAATTATACATAAGTAAATTCTGGTACATCTTATACTTGCTAAAAATCCTTTTTATATATTTACTTTTACTATTTACATTATCATGATTATTTAGGATAGTCATGATTCTATTTAATTTCTGATCCTGACCTTGAATCATAGTGAGATTATTATAATCATCCACTATAGATTCATCCCTGATTACATCCACACTACTAATAATTATATTTTGAGCATTAGGATGTTGGGACATCAGACAAATAGGGTGGCGGCTAAGAATATCAGCAGGGATATTCTGTCTCCCTTCAATATAGAGAACTCTATAGTTGAATTGCTGGAGATACAAGCTCCACCTAACAAGTCTCTCATTACTGAGGTAGCTTTTGTTTAAAAACTCCAAGCTTCTATGGTCGGTCAACACAATTACCTCTGAACCTAATAAAAATTGACGTAATTTCTGAAAAGCCCAGACAACAGCTAGGGTCTCCTTTTCAGTAATAGTGTAATTCAACTCAGCACCTCTTAAATGTCGGCTTAAGAAGTACAATACATGAGGTACCTGATCCTCATCGAGCTGATATAACACTACTCCCAGACCATAGTAACTACTATCTGTCTGCACATAGAATGTTTTATTAAAGTCAGGATACACTAAAATCACGTGTTTTAAAAATTTACTTTTAATTATACTAAATTCATTATCATGTTCAGCAGTCCACTTCCATTTTTCAGTTTTCTTTAATAACCGAGACAAATTTATTGTATCTTCAGCGAAATTTTTATAGAATCTATTATAATAGTTACACAATCCAAAAAATGATTTTAATTGTTTTACTGTTTTTGGAATGGGAAAACGTTGAATAGCTGCAATCTTTTCAGGATGGGGCTGGATTCCATGCTCATTTATTAAATGACCTAGAAAAGTAATTTCTCTAGCTGCTATTGAACATTTTTCCATATTAATTTTGACATTTTGTATTTGACATTCTGTAAAAAATAATTTTAAATGTTGGAGATGCTCATGTAAACTATCAGAAGCAATAACTATATCATCCACATACATGATGATTTTTTCCTTTAATTGTTTCGAAAAAATCATGTCTAAACATCTGATCAAGCCAGCACCACTATTAATGAGACCAAAAGGCATCCGTCTGAAAACATACGACTGGCCTTGAAATCGAAATGCTGTATACTGCTGATCATTCTCATGCAGTGGTATTTGCCAATAACTAGCTGTCAGATCAAACGTAGAGAAAATTGACCTCTTGTGAAATTTAGTTAAGAGCTCATGTACAGGTGGAGGAATGTCACACTCTGGTATAGTTACATTATTTAGCATACGAGCATCTAAACATACTCTAATACTGCCATCCTTCTTCTTCACAATAACCAATGGGTTTACGTAAGGAGAAGGGCATTTTTTAATTATATTCCACTCTAGCATTTTGTCAATTTGACTCTGTACCTCATCCTTATATTGGTAAGGAATTGGGTACATCTTTTGATGGAAAGGATCATTACTCTTCAATTTTATTCTATGGGTATATCCCTTTATTATACCAGGGATTTTAGAAAAGATATTTTTAAAATCATACATTAATTGATATAAATTTTCACCTAATTTAGAATTGATTGCATAAACATGTTCAATTTTGGCCTTTATGCTGGCATCAATTAATGTGTTCTGGATGCATAATAATTGACTAGAAAGGTTATGCATACCATATTCAAAATTAAGCCTTTCTTCTTTACAAATAAAAATTTTATTACAAAAATCAATCTGACATTTATTTAAAATCATGAAGTCAGCTCCTATTATGGCTTCATGTATTAATCCAGGCATAATAAGAAAAACATGCCCATACTCTGTATTATTTATTTTGAAGGTAATCCAGACTTGTTTATTTGATAACTTTGTCCTCTTTCCATTTGCTAAAGTTACTTGGATCTGTTTTACTGGCAATGAAGGTATATCCCTTTCTACACTCACCAGATTTTGATACGTTGACTCTGATAATATGGAAGCTTGACTTCCAGAGTCAATTAATGCTTCAATTCTGATATTGTTTATGTATAAAATTACAATAGGACATTGATAAGTTATAGGTGGTTCACCTATAGTAAAGGGCTCTAAATAATCAATATCAAGATCTAAAGTATTAAGCATCCACATCTGATCGTTCCCCATTTTGTTAGCACCGGGTCCTTGCAAAGAGGAACTAACATACAAAGACCTTTCTAGTTTAATTTCTTACTACTGGCTTTATTAGCTGGTCTTTTTAAAATTGTGGTCACACCACTAGTAGAAGGCTGATTATTTTGATCATCACTTCTGTCTTTAAATGTATCAAATTTAACAAATTTTTTAAAATGTGGAGACATCCTATCTCTACCTCTATACTCAAATCTCCTTTTATACCCTGCAGAAGGTCTCACACCATTGTTAACATTGATATTTGCTAACGGATAATTATTTCTATCCTTGTTTACTTTAAATCTATTATCCATAGATAATTCAGCTACTTCAAGAGCATCTAATACCTCAGATACTTCTTCTATTGAACCACGATCAGCAGCTATCAACAACTGTTCAACGTTTTTAGGTAAGTTATGCCTTACAATTCTTACAATCTGTCCTTCTGATAATGGACAAGCAGTCAACGTTTTCAACCGAACAGCTTGATTTCTGAAAAAGCTTGTATAGCTGCCTTTACTAATATGGTATTTTTCTTGAGTAATTTGGTATCTGATGCAATCTTGTTTATCAGAGTTCCAAAAACTCCCAACAATAAAACACTTAAAGTCGCCGTAAGTTATTGGTTTCTCAAACAATGATTGCCACCAATCTTTGGCAATTCCATACAAATGATTGCTACACACTGCCACTTTTTCTTTTTCTGACAAGGAACATATGGAAAATAATTCGTCCAAATTATTTAAAAATTCTGAGGGATTTTCCATATACTCTCCTTTAAACGGTTTGACTTTCATAAAACGTAAAGCCATTGAATTATTGGCATTTCCTTCACAATTAACCATTTCTCTACTTGGTCTACTATCAATTTCTTTCACAATAGTATTTTCTGACTGATTACTATTATTTTTCCTTCCCGATTCTACTTTATCTATTCTTAATGAATTAACATAATCATCATATGCCTTATCACTTATTCTCCCTTTTAATACTTCTGTCTTTGTATTATTTACATTTTTTATCTCTATTTGGTCATACATTTGTTGAAATTTCCCCTCTAAATCCATTTGTTCAAGCACTTGCTTGACATACCCTTTCTGTTCCTTCCTAAATTCATCCAAATTCTTATCTAAAATTTCTTTATATTTATCATTATTTAGCTCTAACATACCTGCATGCTCTTTTATATCATTTTGCATACGTTTTAAATTTTCTCCTACCTTTGATCGATATTTATGTTCATCGATTCTTTTAACATCTAGCTCCTTAAATTTTTCAATTAGTTCCTTCTCTATTTCATCTTTTATATCTTCTTTAGTCTGAACTATTGCACTCCTAACACTTTTAATATCTTCACTAACATTATTAACATGGTCTTTAACCTCACAAATCTCACTATCAACTTTTAATTTATAGCTATCAATTTTTAAAGCTAAATCATTATTATTGATCCTACATTGATCAATAGATTCTGCTATTTGATCTTTCAAATTTTTAATCGTACTCTCTGAAAATTCACAAAATTTTCTTTCTAACAATTCCTGATTTTTATCATCAATTTTTATTACTTCTAACTTTAAAGATTCAACTACTTCTTCATTTTTACTAAACTTGATATCCAGATTATTAATTTTATCTTCCACATCTTTTTTAAAATTCTTTACAATTTCAGAATTATCCTCAACCTTTTTATTTATATTGTCTATACAAAATCTTATCTCTTCTTTATCTTTACTTAAGTTTTCTTTAACTTCTCTAATATTTTCCTCAAGAGATTCTACTTTTATATTATTCTCAATTATATCCTCTCTAAGAGAATCTAACTTCATATTCATTTTATTACTTTCCTCTTTCATTTCTTCTCTAATAGCATCAAATCTAAGACTATTTTTATGACTCTCCTTTTCCATTTCTTCTTTTAAAGAATCTTTCATTTCTTCTTTAATATAATTACTCTCCTCTTTCATTTCTTCTTTAATAGCATCAAATCTAAGACTATTTTTATGACTCTCCTCTTTCATTTCTGCTCTAATATAATTACTCTCATTTTTCACTGAATTAATAATACCTTGACTCATTAATTCAAAATGTTTCATAAAATCAAACATTGAGAAGTTCTCTATAGTTTTCTCAGTTTTTACTACTTCTTTCTCTACTGTTTTAAAAATTATCTCTTCCTCCTCCTCTATTTCACTATCCATATTTTGAGTATTTTCTAATATTGTCTCAAAATCTACTAATTTCTCCCCTTCTTTTCTCTCCTCACAACTATTATCCTCAACAATAAAATTAGACATCTCAACTTCTAAATCTTTATCCCAGTTATTCATTTCTATATTTTTTTAAAATTCAATTCTATTAGTATGCAGTACTTATTATCAATATTTCAAAAATAATAATTCCCTATCAACCTTTCCATCTCCACTCAATTCACTTCTACAATTAATCACAAAACATCATCTTTGAAAACTCTACACTATTTATTATAAACTAATTATATAACTACGAATAACAAAATTGTGTCATGTCATTATCTTTACACCTATGATCCACAGACAATTTGCACATAATATATTATATTAAATATACATTTTAAAATATCTTAAGAATTGACATGGTCATATTACAAAATAATTATTTGCCACATTTTCATCATTTACATATTTATTTGCTTATTAATTTAAAATTAACTTAGTATTTAATTTTTTAAATAATCATATTATAGATACCACATGAAAATATAATAACTTTGCTAATAAGATTTTTATTTTAATTTTACAATTAACATCTAATCACTTATAACTACTATTATAAAAATACTAAACTATTTATATTTAATAAATATACTAATCATTAATTCCTAAATTATACATTTTAACCCATACACTATTTTTTACTAACAAATCTATACCTATCACTCTATCCCCCTAACATATACCAACCCTAAAATTATGTATATTCTAATCCTTAACTAAATATCTAAGCCTAAAACGTTTGGGCGCCAAAATCCTAACTACCGTTTGTACCCTCACTTCTCGATATATGATATAATTTAAAATATGACTAGCTCAATTAAATCATTATGCTCAGCTAAAATATGTACAACTATCTTTAATATATTTTTATAATATTATAACTTATCAGATTTATTACAAACTTATCAAAAATTAATATAGTTCAATATTATGTACTAATTAAATAAATATTTACTAAAATCATGAGACTGTGAAGTGAAGTTACAATTGGTAATTGGATTTACATTGAGTCAATGTCTTTCCAAGACACTGTCTCAATGGCATAAGAATACTATTACTTCTTTATTATCTCATTACTAACTCTACAGCACTCTTATGACTTTTATAAATGAATTATCTTTAATAATAATAGATAAATAAATCTCAATCTTTTGTTAAGGAACTATAATTAAATGATCTCAGGTTCTTCTAATTATCTTAAAGTAATAATAATTCATGTAGATAGGAATGATAAGGGATTTAATATCAAACCTAAATACACCTAACTTATTCTAATAATAATCACTAACAATAATAATCTTTAGGGTATATCTTAATCTTATCTATTTGATTATACTTTTAATCATTAAGAAAATAAGTAAATCATATACATGTCTTTCATTTCCATATAGTATCTTAATTTTAAAATAGACCAAAATCTTATAATTTAACAATCTGTGGCAATAAATAATCTTATACTCTTATATTGTGCATTATAATTACTTTATGACCATTGTAATATTATATGTTAATGTCAATCAATTTCTATAAATTATATTAAGAAAATATTGTGTTTCTTTCTCAAATAATAAAATAATAAATTCATATTGTGCAAATATTATGTACATTCAAATTATCTGTTGTCAAATGCTGTGGTGTAAAATAATGAATTCAACACATCTTTTAAAACAACTTAACAAATTTATTTACATCAACTTTAACAAATAATTTATTTACACTATTTACATTTAAATGGAACTAAAGAAAATAAACAAAAATAAGAAAAATAATAATACAAGATTTTTACACTGTTACTATTTCCATAATCATAAGTAGATAATTTATACATTTATTAAATGTTCTATCAATAACATTTAATTAAATTTATGACTTTAATTTTAATAAACATCATTTGTTATCAATTAATATAAGAAAAGGTTTTATGTAAGATATCATTCATGTAGCATGTATGTAAATAAACAAACTTTAATAATTAAAAATGCTATTTCACTTAAGTCTTACTGCTATTTATATTATAATGTACTAGTATGTATTAAATGTACCATTAATATTACTCAAAGATCAATTAATGTATAAACTGATATAACTTTGTAATATAATAACAATTATTGATTATCACTGTTTATTTCATTCCGATATAATGTCATACTACATGTCTTATCAAAATATGCAATACGTATATGTACTTTTAAAAATAATATTTTAAATTATTCAATAATTTCAACTTTTATAAAGTATAATGTTAAATAAAATTCTATGATTCTTTTCCATTTTAATTATTACACTTCTTTACTTGTTATTCCTATTTCCTCTTAATAAACTTCTATCTACAAAAGTCATTTTAACCTTATTTACTTTCAGAAAACAAATGACCAATTTCAAAAAAAAAAAAAAAATAATAACGATCCAAACTCTCTTATACCTCATCCTCTATATACAATAAGCCTTCAATCAAGATATAAATTTCTATGTAAAATTAACTTACTTATCTAATAAAAATAAAAAAATAAAAATATAGACTTTATATACTTCTTACTAACTTGAAAAGAAAAATAAATAACTTACGCTAATAAAATCTAATTCCTAATATTGTAACAGAAACATTAAAATTTATTCACGAAAGAATCATATAATTATTTCTAGGTTCTCATATTACGTTGTACTAAATTTACATCATCAATTTAAAATATGCATATTAAAATAAAACTGCTATTATTAATCTTGTGCGTGTATATTATTTAAACATTAATACATTCATTCAATAATCATATAACATTTGGTTGATCTAAAGAAAACATAGTAAATACATCAAATTATTATTATTATTACACAATTTTTACCATAAATGATACTTCAATGTACAGTCCGTCACACGATGTCCTCCAAGATTTCAGTTTTACAAAATAATTTCACATTTACACTCAACAATTATTCTTTAAAATATTACGTGTTGTATAATTATAAAATAAACTTTATGCAATAAAAAGTTATATTAGTATTTAGTTATTATTTTTAAAAAAAATGTAAATGTACCTTTCCTATCTTTAATAAATCAATAATTAATTAAATATTTATGTTAGTTAATAATTAAAACATATTACATAACATCCAACGGTGTCTTCTTCCAGCTATAATTGTTCTTTTTCCTAGGCACAAATTTTCACCAAACATTACTTCCTTTTCCGGTACATCACGTGTTTTTTAAAAGTTTTTATGAAATAAATGAAAACGTTCTTTTTTTTAAAAAAAATAAAAATAAAAGTCAAAGTCAGTTCCATCATAAAATAAAATTAAAATAGTTTATAGGATCCATATTCTTTTCTTTAAAGGAAAAAATTTATTTTAAAAGTTATTATTTTTTAGTATTAGTCTATAATTTATAAAGTTCTTGTTTAATTATTTTAATTGATTTGATTTGGATATCCACGTAGATTTGCGCATTCCGTAACAGATATTTAGGTAAGATTATTTTTAAAGTCTTCTATACGACCAGCGTTCAGACTTTAATAATATAATAATTTTTATTTATAGGTATTTCTTTACCTATTAAATTTCCAATTTATTTGCCTTTTAAAACTGTCAGAATTTAGTCTTTTAAACCATAAAGACTTAACAAGGCAAATATTTATACAATTACTGTTACATATTATATCTTTACCAAGATATATATTTAAATTTAGAATTTACAAATACTTGCTTCATAAAGAAGTATTTCTCATTTTTTTCAAATATCTATTTTATAAAAATTAACTACCATTAGCTTTTAAATTTATACAAAGTCCAACGTATTACTGTTAGGCATCTAATAACTCTCCTAGTCAATCCAGCGTTTGTTAAATTTTCAGTATAAAGTCTCCAATACATTTTATCCTTATACGATGTCCTCATGATTATTTGATAGTAAATTGAGCTTCAATAAGGAAACGATCAATAGGGAACTATAATAAATTAACACTGCATATTTATCGGTAACTTTTATAAATTATTTTAAAAAACTACTCTCTTATAATTTTAAAACGATTTTGAGAGCGTCTATAATTACTTAGCTATTTCTAATAGCACTCTTTACTTTAAGAATTTCAATCACAAGTCCCCTCCGAACAATTGAACCTTGGTTTTATACCGGAAGAAAACTCCCACTTGATTGGTGAATTAAACAATCGACTTGCTAGCTTATTTACATATTTTACCAACAAGACAGAATTAAAAATAAATAATGACTTATTTAATATTTATTATTTATCACATTATTAAATTCTTAAATCAATCTTTATCGTTTATTTAAATCCATTAAACATTTTTTTAAAATATACTTTCTTACTTTATTTCACTTTTAACTTTTATAAGATTATTTTTATAAACAAACTAAGTCTATTTTTATTCGTTATGTTTTTTAAGCAGTATTTTAAAAATCAGATTTAATATTTCACATTAATTATTTTTATTTTTATCTCATGATAGCCAATATAATATTTATAAATTTTATAACAGAATTTTTAAAATAGCTTTGCAACTTTACTAAAAAAACTCCCAAGCATGTGTGTATGTGTCTAATTAACATCTGTTTTTTACAACAGAGCTACAGACGCTTGTAATAATCTAAAAATAAACTAACAATTCATTTTTTAAAAATAAATATTTTTAAAATAAATAATATCTTATAACAACTTTTAAAATAATAATTCGATATTATTAAAATCAAATATTAATCTTCTATTATGTACTACTAATAATTAAAATATTTATATTCATTTATTAAATATTAATTTTTATCAACAATAAATATATGCATTTAATTTTAACTTGTCTTTTAAAACTTTAACTTTAAACATTTATTTATTAAATTTATTAATGCAGTATTGATTATGGCCAGTTTTCCCAACCATATACTATTATCATTCCCATTGAAATGTCTCTCTCAAACATCAGCACAATTTTTACATATCAAATACTCATGAATTACTTTAATTACACTTTTTAAAAGATTGTTATAAACAAAATTAACATCATATAGCTAAATATATCTTAAATTTAAAATTTTTTAAATAGATTGATACAACAATTTATGGAGAC